>JAOVYX010015379.1:0-28073 GCA_035668315.1 Drosera spatulata
TTGATAGGTATCCTGTCAATATTCAAGATTTGGTTGAGTTATGAGTAGCGCACATTTGGGGATCAATCTAGAATAGATTGGTGAATCATGCTTCTATGTACATTTATTCTAAGAATAGTTTGATTATCACATGTGGCTTGGCTCTTAAGAATCTCAAAGCACATGGTGTAAGTTTGATCCATCATTGAACATCTTACTTTTTTCCATTCGAAAAAAAGAAGGAATAACGTGTTAATTAACCAAATGAATCATACTGCTATTCTTCACAAAAAAAAGAAGCAAAATCGCTCCCATCAAACTTATGCAAGGATTGTGACAAATGTTGTATCGACCATTAAACACTCACTAATGTTATATACTTACAATAGAGAATCTAATACAGCCATTCACAGATAGAGATGCTGAAAGAAGTGAGATGTATTTGATATGAGTGCTCGAAACAACATGATAGTGTAGTTTACATGCTATTGTAATTATTTAATGATTCACTCTAAGGGTCACGATAGACTTCCAGGTTTGTGTGGCCTTTTGGCTACTATAGGATGCAGTTGTACAAAGAAACTATTTCATTTAAGCTAGTTTGTAGTCCAAGAATCTTACCTAGTATCCATTCCAATGCTATGGCAACAAGCTTCATAAACAAATAGAAAATGTATCCTAGTAATAGCTGAGCTGGTATAAATTCTATAGCAGCAGAGTGGAAGCAAAGATTCGTAACCACAGCTGCGGTAAAAAGTGCTAATACAGATCATAATTGAGGTTTCCCTTCATTAATCACCTTGGACAAATATGAAATCTAATGTTGAATTAATCTGGTTCAGTGGTGCCGAATTCAACAATCCTACTAGGATAACGACATCGTCATTGCATATTCAACCACCGACTACGTGATAATCAATGGTCAAATTTTCTGTGTGAGGACCAAGCAAGATCCGGTCCAGAATCAAGATTTGGTAAGCGATTTGGTAGCGGAGAGTTCGCTCGGGCGCTGCAGCGAAGAGGAACGGCCACTATAGCACTAGTTGACACAGGGAAAATAACAAGAGACACATTCGCTCAATTTATTTAAAGAATTTATCATTTCGTACCAACACTAAAATTCACAGGCAACTGAAGGACTTTGCGAGTACCTCGAGAATAAAATACAGTGAGATGGGTCGTCTAAGGAGCTTACAGTACTGGTTCAAGCAGAAACTTGCTCTGCAGCAGCAGCAGCAGCTCTTTTTGCTGCGAAGTACTCATCGGCACGGGCTTTGTTCTTGGCAACTGATGGCTTCACCCATTTGCGTCTTCCAGGTATCACGGTTAGTGTGCAGCCCGCTTCCTCGAGCTTCTCTTTTGCTGCTGCGGAGAAGGCACCAGCCTTTATGTTCAGTTTCACATTGAGTTCTCCGTCAGCAAGAACCTGAATGCCACGGCAAACATGTGCTGAATCAGAAGCAAACTAACAGATTATATACAAGGCAATGTTCCTAGAAGGGAATATACCTAACAGAAGCAAACACTTCGGTAGTACAGAGACAACGAAAAGCTTTAGCGACACTCTCATGAGCACTCTTTTTCAACATACACCGAATAATTATCACCCAAACGTCAGTGAAACTGAAAACAAATTACGAGTAAATAGAGATCATGGTTTGCAGGATTGGCTGAATCAGATCCGTATGCTTAATGACCTATAACGAGATTAAAATTGGCTGCTAACCATCCTGATTACCCTCATTAAGCAAGGAAAAGGCAGAACTACGAGAAAAATGCAAGATCAATCAATAAGTTGAATCACGAAATCAACCACGTCATGTTAATCAGCCAAAATAGCAATATCCATCCTAATTAGCTTATTCTGCAGACCATGATACACATCCAAAATCCAAAATATTTATTCACCTTTAGTGGCAATCTCCTTTCTCTTCCGGAGGGATTGATCAACCGCTTATTCTTCAAGGACTTGAGTGAAACCTCCTCACCTTCCTTGAACCCAGCAGCAGCGATATTCTTTAAGTTTATATGCACGTATTTGGGCAATCCGGCACGCATACCTGGCAAAAGATGAAAAACATCAGCAACCACAAAGATGAAGAACTCGCCAGTCAGAGATATGAAGAAATTCACTGAACCTTGAAAAAATCTCAAGTGGAATTGCTCCAAATTGACAAGACTAAAAATTCAGAAATAAGTTGCATGAGCTGATTTTTCCAATGAAAGTCGGACGAACGAGCAACTGCAGGGTAACAACCTCTGCTTCATAGCAATGAGAGCATGAAGGGAAAGCCATGGAGTGGTAGTAAGGCATTTTACAAAATCAACACAAAATAGAAACAAGAAAGAGAGGGACAAAAAAAAATGATTGAATTGTGACTCTGATTGATAGGATTAGGGTTCAAAAACAAATTCAATAAAGCATAATAATGCCAGAAAACTTTGCACTGGCCCAAGACACATTTCTTCCGGCCCTCCAAAGCTACCTTCCCAAGTAAGAGCCATGCCACTCTACAGGAGCATCAACTCATCGCTAAGTCGGATCCATGGTATCACAAAGTGCATACTCAGCAGTACTAATTTATACTCTTCGTTAGTAAGTGAAATGCAAGGAGAGGAATTACCATCTCCACCCCTGTTTCAACATAGCCTCAATCATGGTTACAGGTGATGAGGTCCGGCAACATGGGTTGAGCAAGTGGAGCACAAATGCACAAGTAATCCAGGATGCCTACACTTCTAAGCAGGATGTTACTAGGTTCGTCAAAAACAATCACGCATGTTACTGTTGGTCTTAGTCTAAGTGTCAATTTCATAGATTTTCTAGCATAGGAAAAGCATCCCTCTCCACAGGAAATCTTATTCAACCCACGGCCAAATACGTAAATCATGGAAAGTCATATGCTGCACATTCGAGATGCAAAGACCATAGAAATCCAAATTCCATGACTTGATTCCCTTTCTAAACAATTCCACAGTTCATTAGCATGAAACTTGGTCTCATCTAGTCTACAACTCCACGTTTGTGTAAGAACCAAGAGAACATAGACCCTAACCGCTTACATCAAAACCATTTAAACTTTCACAATTATCCATCGCCCCCTATATTGAAGCATTAAAAAAAACCTCATCACAGCCTTATTTGGTGAAAAAAGGCTTCCACTGGAACGTTATCCCTAATAAATCTCCTTCACGGTTTACCAATGTGGACTGGTTCTTGCTCACGTGGGCTCATGATAGATGCCAATCGAGTCTATATACGATGATTAGACATATTTTCCTAACTCTGATCCATACCAAATGATCTATAGTCCAACATCAAAATGTGCCAACACAGGCTAATCAACAGAACCCTAAACCATACAACCAAACCACATCATGCACATCCTCTCTTCCATACTCTTGAAATCCGGAGACTTTTCACACTGGGTAAGTTGAGTTACCTTATTGATATCGTTATCCATGTCTAATCCAAACCAACATTTACAATGTGCTAACATAGAAGTAACCAACATCATCCAACCACACAAAACAAAACCAATCCAGCCAAACCCTAATCCCATTTGCCTCACCTCCAGCAATGCCTCTCAATTTGGGGATCCTGCGATACAGCGGCATCTGCCCGCCCTCGAACCCGCGCATGATCCCGGGCCCTGACCTCGACTTCTGCCCCCTCATTCCGAACCCGCAGCTGTTGCCTTGTCCGGCCGCGATACCTCTGCCTTTCCTCTTCGCCTTCTTCCTCGACCCTGGTTGCGGGCCCAGGTTATCTAACCTGAACCGAGGCAAACCAGCGGCATCGTCAGAATAAAGGGACGGGGTGGCTGCGCGGGCTGCGTGGTTGATTACGATGAGGGCGCGGCGAAGGGAATTGAGACGGAGGGTGGTGAGGGGAAAGGGGGAGGAGAGGAGAGAGAGAGAGGGGAGAGGGGAAGAGAGGACAATGGTGGAGGGGAGGGCGAGGGTGTGGGATGAGAGGAGAGACGCCATTGATGATGCAGAAGAGCGGAGAGCTCGTGAGGGTGTGCAGTGGTGTGTGAGTGGAGGGGAAAGGATGACAGATGGTTTGGGCTGATGTGGTTTTTTTACTCCCTCCCTCGATAGTTTTTGCCTATGTTCATCTATCAATACAAATTTTAACTAACTTTATACGACGATTAAATGAATTTTTTAGTTGATTTTTTATGTAATGTTCGCCCCGTCGGTCCAGGGCAGTTCAGCTCGTTTTTTGCTTGGACTTTGCCTGATCCTTTTGATTTTGACTGGATCTGGACTGGTCCAGTCTCTGAACAAGGGTTAGGATTGGACGTTGATCCTTGAAAAAAAAAACCGGCCCAGTCCGACCCTTTTGACCGAATTTTAAGATCCCTTTTTTCTTTTTCTTTTATAATATAAAAATCGTTAATGATTTTCAAAATCGTTCACGTTTTATCATCAAATCGTTGACGATTTTCAAAATCGATGAAAATTTCAACAATATGAAAACTTACAAAAATTTGTATATTTTAGCATCCAAAAACCGTGAATGGTTTGAAGAAATCGTTGGGGTTTTTAATTAAATCGTCAACGATTTCCTTAGAATCATGAACAGTTTTTGGATGCTAAAATGTATAGGTTTTCGAAAACTTGTTTGATGTATAAATCGTGAACGGTTGAGAAAATCGTTCACGATTTTCATTTCTAAAATGAAAAAAATTTAACCCTTTTAAGTGCTATACTTACAAACCTTAATAAAATTATGTTCCAAATAACATAACAACATTTCAATTGTTACATTTATTCCAAAGTATAACAACATATTGACATAACATGTCAATTAAATACTAAACAAGTTAACATGAGAAAGTGACAACTTAAAAGTTATAAAAACAACAACATTATTCCAAATATAAAGATACATGTTCCAAAGATGAAATATCCAATTTCAAACCATAAAAAACATTACAAAATCGAAAACAACTACATATCCATATCATCATCATCATCATCCGCGGACGGTGGAGGAGGAATCCCGCTTATAGTGCTAGGTTTTTAAAATAGTATGTGATATTATAATAACGGTGATCCTCTACCTCCCATCTCGTAATCACGTGATTTTGGAAAGCGTCAAAATCCTTTTGAAATGTTTCATAATTCTGCTCCAACCTTTTGTAATTGTCGGTCAAGAACTCCATATATCGACCCATGAAAACATATTATTGTTTACATATGCAATCTTTCAAAAAAAAAAAAATTAGACCAAAAAGCCCTTAAATATAACCATTTTAGGATAGTTGATTGGGGTATTTTTCTCCAATTTTTCTTTCTTTTTTTTTTTTTTTCATTCAAATTACAACATCATTTCTCTTTCTTTTTTTTCTTATTTTTTTACCTCTCACACTCACAAATACAAAGTATCATTCTTTATTAATTTAACACATAGATAAATTATCGTATCGGATCAAACCGTTACAATTTGGATAAGACGAAGAGAATATATGAAATAATTTGATCCGATACGAGATTTTATATGAAAATTAAATTTAATTACTCACCCCCTGTATATACACCGATAGAGATGCACCTAATACTTTGTGGGAACAAACACACCAGTTGAGTAGCTCAAAACCCAACCCTACTCTTACCAATTTATACTTGCAACTGATCCAAGAAATTGTCAAGATATCAGCCATACCAAATATGAATATTCTATAAAATACACATAATACAAGATTATAATTCACACGGCAGATTTGCTCTTCGAATCGAGCTCAAGCAATAACAAATGAAATAAACAAAAAACGGAACAAATCTTGCATTCGGTTCTCTATGAAGGACTCGAATGCTAATTATCATGCCATCCTCTTGTTGCTGTCAGATCCTTTTAAACCGAAATTTAACGACCATTTCTTCTTTGCCGATTTATCCTTTCCATCAGAACTACCGTCTTCGCCAGGACTCTCGTTCCTTGACTCTTCCGGTGGAATCTTGCTGGTGCTTCCATTACTCGCATCGCTAGGCGGTCTTACTACAGAGAATGTTGAATGAATACTATCTCGTTGTTTTAGCAATTCATCTACCTGAGAAAACGTAACAGAGAGCCCATATTGAGTTATGTTTAAAGGTGAAATGACCAGAAATTAGAAAATCATGAAAAAGAAGCACATCCAGTTAACCTATGCCCCAAAAGTTCTTAGTATGATTAACACTTAAAGGCAGCTCTTCTTCCCTGTCGCTCTCATTAGAGTTAGAACTTTATAAGCCATTTAATCAAAAGAAGAAAATATTTTAGTTGGCAAAAGCATATCCATTTTCCTACACGTCTAGCTCGCATTTACCAAAACCCTATTTGTTCCAAATGGGAAGACACCAATCAAGCCGCTCTAATCTTCTCCAGTGAAATCTTTGGTCTCTGAACTGAAGTGTACTCCAACCCATCAACGAAGCTCTATGATCAGCATAGAGCCAACTTGGAAAACACCCTTTTCACCCACAACCCGGGAACTTTGCAAGATGAGCACTAACTAATGAATCGTCGGCAGGGCCTAATTAAATTACCAGTAACAATTTTCTTCACACCTAGGAACATACAAAGCTCATCCCTACGTGCAACCCACCCCCCACAAAACTTACTTGCCCAGTCTAAAAAGTCTAGCAAGGGATCATCCAACAAGTTTTGTAAGCTCCCAAAACTTTAGTCTCAACACACGTGATGGTCATCATATTAGGGACTTTAAAAAGAAGTTGAGAAATAAAGCGCCATGATGACGTACCGATTGCTTTTCTTGGTTGTATCTGTTTGTGACTTCTTGAAAGTGAGCTAAGGCCTGAAACAAAAGGGAAAGGGAGATCAACGAACAAATCTTGCATTCCAAAATAAAATAAAAAATAAATAAATAACTCCCCAGCAAGTCAAACAACCTTTCTATATTCAGTTTCAAACTGCCGCAACTCATTTCTCTTTTGAAGAATTTGAGCCTCGATCTCCTTCAACCTCACAGTTGTCTCCTGGTATGCTTTTGCACATAGTGCCTCGATTGTGTAGGTTGCAGGCTTGAAGAAGTTATCTCCTGTCAACATCCAACCAGAGAAACAATTCAATCACCCAGACTATCACTCGTAGTAAAGCAATGTTGCCCAAACATGGTTGATAACCAATACTGAGCCGCACAATCTTTTGCCCAAAAAAAGAAAAAAGAAAAAGAAAAAGAAAAAAGAAAGACACTGAATACAGGGAAGCAACAGAAAATAGGGATATTGATATATTATAGAAGGGGGTCACGGCAGGGCCAGTAAAACTTCATCCTCTCTAGCTCTGCTTGCATCTCTCTAATGGTTTCAACTTTCAACCCTTACAAAATCATCCTCCGATTCCAATTCTGTTTAAAACACATTTTCTGTTTTTACTCTTACTACCCCTCACGTGATTCTAATGCCACTGTGTAAGCCTCAAGTCTTCTGCACAATATTATCGGCTATACTCGTACTTCTTTCCTGGTTTTAGGATAACCGAATTATTATTGAACCCACGCTTGATCACTAAGACAGTAAACAATAGAATATAAGAACGGTGTTGCATACCATATACAGCGAATGTATGAACACCGGCCTTCAACTCTGCCACCTCACAAGGTTGTAGACCATCTAACCTCTTAAAGAAAGCAGCTTCCGGGTCCTTGGCAATCGCTAGCTGCACAAATAGTTTTTTTTTAAAAAAATCATTGATAAAAATTAAGAAAAGAGAACAGGAGGGTTCGGAATGGTAGATATACATACTGCGCTGACGGTTGTATCTAATCTATACACTTGAAAATGTAAAAAGTACATCCCAGCAGACGTCACTTTGCCTGTCTTTTCACTATCCTCCTGCAAGTGAAGTATTCACCATGTCATAACTCAGCTGTGGAAAATATACCAACACTTTACAAAAAGCCAATGGTGACAACAGAAAATAAATAGAAAGACAGTAAAGTGTGTCATCATCGTCTGGTAAATATAAACTCAAGGAATAGTTTACAAGGAAACAATTTCGACATACCAGAGCCCAAATGTTCACAAGTGAACATTTGGAAGCTCTCTTTTGCACAGAAGAGAAGGAGAAAGGAAGAACCAAGTAAACATGGTCAGTGTTGTAAAACATGGTGCCACTACAAGGAGAATCATTGCATATCAAGTTAGAAGTTTAACCAATTGTTTATAACCAGGTTAATTGACACAATTTCAATGACTCCCCTGGCTATTATACAAGTCACAACATAGTTAAAATGACCCACAACATAATCTGGATGATCGGGAAAGTCCACCATTAGTAAAAAGCTGGCTCATCGGTAATGCAATTTGCTTGTACCAGCTATTTAAAATATCCACCAAGAGACACTAGACTACTGAAACCGGTAATGTACAACTGGCAATGCAGCAACCAGCAGCCAGTGGTTAACTCATACCATACACAGAGCATACAAGTAATACTTCTGGAAACCCTGCAAATATCTTATCTTCTCAATGAAACACATGAAAATTTGTAAAATCAGTTGGTCACACATACTACCTCAAAATGGAAAAATATTAAAATAAGCAAGCAATTAAGATAATATCAACAAAAAGGATAAGGCACCTGTAATGCAAGGCCATAGCTTCCACTTGCGTCTTGTTCAAAGTACAATAGCTGCAGAAAGAGAGGAAAACATGATGGACTATATACAGAGATTTAAACTACAAAGGCAATGTTATGCTATTTAATGTACCTTAAATTTGCTTTGAGCAGCTGAAGTGACTCGAACAACAATTCCTGCCTCAGCTTGTTCTTCAGTGATGTTCACCGCGAAGAAATGGGCAGCTTGCTTATCTACCTGAAGTAGACCACAGGTTAACTCGAGAAATTTACATACAATGTAGAAGATCTAAAAACCATCTATCAAGCACCTTTCCACTAAATGATTTCCCAATCGAGAGAGGTATAATTGTCACGGTTTCATTTAAAGCTGCTTCAAGAACATTGGCTGATACTGTTGTCTTGATTGGAACTCCCAGCTTACTGACACCAAAAATGGATGCACACTTACAACAAAACTAGACAGGAAATAAATAGCATCCTGGTGAAAACATAAAGCCAATCAGTACCTGAACAAAGCAGCAAACATTGTATTGACAGTTCCAAGGTTGGACAAGTCAACTTCCATGCTCTCTGCATCAAGAGCCTGACACAAAAATAAGATGACAATGACATAAATAGCAACGAAACAAGGTCACATCAAACACACACAAAAAAACTGTAAACTAGTATTATTATGAACAAGACTCAGAAATAGTAACAAACAGGAAGACCGTAAGTAGCCAACTTCTAAATGGTCAACTTCACTGCAATGAATCTAGGAAATTTTCCTCTTTCAATTGGCATAAGTAAGAATAAATGGCCAGTGAAGAAGAAAAAATCACCTCGAATCCTACAATATCATACTGCCTTCTCTTTTCTGGATTAGATAAGATGCCGTATGCAAAAGCAACCTCCTTAAAGAGTTCAGCCGCTTCAGGATTGCTTGCATTCTTGTCTGGATGATACCTGCAACATTGATTCCATCAGTAAATTAATTTCTCCATAAAAGACATCAGATCCAGACATTCAGAGAACTGATCATTCAAGATATTATCTCCTTCATTCTTATCCTATGAGATAGATGATGGAACAAAATGGCTAAGTAAACAGACTCGCACACGAATCAGTATTAGAACAGGCTATTTTAAACCTCACATTACCTTGCTAGATTTGTAGTTTTACACCTCAAATTAGCGCCATTCCCTGTCCATTTTTCCAGTTCTATCCCACTGTACCATTCTTTCTTCTACTCACTACCTCGAGAGGGAATTCCATAAAAATGACAATACCACGATGACATTACCATTCTCCTCCAAACTTATTCGAGTGGCAGCAGATCTTAATGATTTCATGTCTAATCACGATCGCATGGCAAGACAGAGCAATGCAAAAAGTATATCAAATATTACACCCCACTCGACTATAACCATCCTTGACACGAATATTGTGAACAACACATTAGAACGGCTTCGTAAACATTCTTTTCTAACTCATCGAAAACCAATGCCAATTCAATGGCAACTGATCGGCATATGCCAACATTAACAAGAAACCAACTCACTTGAGAGCGAGCTTCCTATAAGCGGTCTTAATCCCCTGATCCGACGATTCCTTCGAAACACCCAACACCTCATACGGATCCCTCCGAAGAGCCGGAGCACCCGCCCCCGCTTCTCCTCCTGTAGCCGCCGCCTTCGAACTCATCCCTCCCTCCCTCTCAATCCTCTCCCTTTCACACCACCCGCTCTCAATTCCCCAAAAACGCTACAAAATCCAAATCGCTCACCCTAAAACGACTGCTTCTACTTTGATTCAGATCCGAATTGGGGACAAATGCATCGAATTCACAACACGACGCGGGATTCAAAGCATCGGAATTGGGGATCAATTCCACATGGGATAATAATTGATTCCATTGGTTTGGGAACAATGATTGAGGGTTGATTGATCGATTCGATGATTGGGAAGTGGAATCGAGGACCTAGCTAGGAGAGGAGAGGAGAGGAGAGCTAGGGTTTTGAAATCGAGGAAGAAAAGGGGGAAAATAGGAGAGTTGATTCGAGTGAGTGGTGGAGTTTTGGGAAGATGACGGGGCGTTTGTGTGTTAGATTTTCTGTGTTGGACTGTTCGTGTTCCGACGATGTATATAACGTTAGATTCGTGAGTTATGAGTCTCTTATTCGTCGAGGGAGAGTGTTTAAAGTAATAATTTGATCAGATATTTATGAATTTTAATTATTTTTAATCAAATGAATAACTACAATCGAATATTTTTAAATTTAGTTATTGTTTTCCAAACGAATAAATTATCTAAATAATATTTAGGTTGGATATTTTAGATTTTAACTATTCTTTACTGAGTGAATCTATTATATACTACTCATTAGATAGATAAATAGTGATGACTTTATTTTCAATTGAGATCAATCAGTAAATATCTTAGTTTGATGACTAATAGATAATTCTTTCAATTTTTTTCTTTTGTTCCGTGCACTACTGCACGAGCTGGTAAACTAACACCCCCTTCGTCCCATGAGAATTACAATAAATTGACTGTGCACATATGTCGAGGTGATCTGTCTCACTGGACCACCTGTAAAATTTTCGTCAAACATTAATAATAACTCTTGTTGTGTAATATAATCTACGTTAAAAAAATTTTTCATTTTTCATGTCGTCTAATATAAAACGAAGCTAGTCAAAATACGTATCCAAAATAATACTCCCTTCGTCCCATTCAAATTATAATATATTTTTTTGAATGTCTCATTCAAATTATAAAATTTTCATATTTAACAATTTTTTCACACAAAAATATCAAAATATCCCTATTTTATACTATTACATCAACTCATCGATCATCATTTCTCTTTCATCTTTTCCCCACTTCTTTATTTTACACATTCATAAGGACAAAATTATTATTTTTTTTAATTTAATACATATATAAATTATCGTGATAAATCAAACTGTTGATGGATAGAATATTATCTAATTGAAAGATTTGGAACAAAATTTCATGAGGATCACACAAGATCACTAAAGTAAGAGAATGTCCTGAAGAAAGGAAAGAACGTCCACGATTATATATATGGGTAAGGGGTTAAAGGCCCTTAGCCAATCGGCTAAAAAAAAATCAATGTTGTTCATTGATTTTTTAAATTAATTTTTTGTTTTTTATTTAATAAAAATTGAATGATGAATATTCAATCATTTTTATTTTTAATCAATTGTTAGGATTGATTTCTTTAGTTAATTAACTAAAGAACCTTTCAACCCTTCAAGCCTTATATATATATATAGAGAGAGAGAGAAAATGTACTGTATTTACTACAACCAAGGTGGTTGTAGCCCCTCTTACAATCTCTTAAAAATTAAGAGTTCTAAAAAAAAGATTTAAAATTTAAAATTTAAAATCATGACAGTTATTTTACAAACTGTGAGAGCTGTAATCTTTGTTGACTGTAGTTAACATGGCTGGTTTTAGACCATGAAAGAAAAGCTTCCTCTGAATCAGTATTACAGAATCTTTTCACAAAAATTTTATTTTATGATATGAAATCAGTCAATATGATTGATTTTAAATCAACTCCATAAATCCCCGTATGTATATATATATATATATATAGTCCAACTCGAAAACCTATGTTTCTAAACCTGACTATTTACGCAGGCATACAGCTAGCACAGGTTTAGTACATCACCCTTTAGATACACAAACATGGAATAGACAACATGCAACAAGTCATGGCCCGTGGCAGCTGGATTCGAATCTATTCCATTTCAAAGTCTGCTGAGAAGACGTACGAGCCTGCCTCCTCGGATCCTTCATGCTCTATAATGAATCCACTCATGGTCATATTGGCGCTGGATGGCCTGAAACACCCTGCAGACGGGTGGGGAAGTGGAGGATCGACACCAAGCATTGTCGGCGGAGGTTCCATAGGGTGCATCGTCGCGGTGTGATCATCGTTCGCTTCTATACGATCTCTTTGAAGCTCCCTGTGATAATAGGATTTACATGCAGTTGGGACTTAGAAAGCCGCTGTAACTGAATTTTTTTAATCAAGCTCGTAGAGCTATACATGAATCGAGTCGAGTTGATCAGTTTTGGTGAATTCGAGTCTTGCTATTCATTTTGAGTCAAGCTCAAATTCGAGTAGAAAAAATTCGAGTTGAAGTCGAACTCGAGTAAAAAGTTAGAGTTCGGTTCGAACTCAAGTATTTTAATGCACAGCAATCTAAGCAGGACTCGAGTCATAATACTAGACATTTGCTTCTCAATTGAAATTATCGCACAAAATTTTTTAATAACAAAATCGACAAAGTGTTAGGAAGTAACTTGTTGCAGGAACAGATGATCACAAATTCAAATTTAAAAAAACAAAATAAAATTTGAAAAAATATTTTAATAAATATGTGATGGAGAAAATCCTGCAAACAGATTATTTCCAGTTGCCTGCTGCAGGAACCTAACGCGAAACACTAAAATAATCCTCCTTTACATTACATCCCTCACATGAATCAATAATTCATTTTTAAACCGATTAAACGTAATAATCTTCCTATTTTAAAGAGAGTTATAGTAAAAGTGAAAAAAATGCAGTTATTACAGCTTAATAATTGTGGTTTTTATCTTCATTGGTTGTTTTGAGATTTTGTGTTTAATTTTAAATGTTTGAATTTTACTTTTAAATTTTTTTTTGCTTCCCAATTTGATTTGCCTTGTAATTTGAATGGATTGTAACTACGTCAAACCATAACAAAATTTTCACTATTCTCACATTATTTTTTGTGCCTTAAAAAAAACTTTGTGCCTTGCAGGACACTTTTTTACGTAGGCATTATTTTTATGGATGTTTTATTCGGCAGGGAATTTAAGCACAGAGTGACGATGTACAACTTTACCGACTTGACGACCACGGGGTATTAAAATGGGGACGAATATCCCTCGGAAGCCGGAAGGAGTGGCCTGCCCTTTACACGTACGTAGTTTTGGTAGTTCTTATCTCCAATTAAATAAAATAGTTTTAAATTTATTATAAATTTTATTGATGTTAAATCAATATTGATTTAGAGCTTCTCTAGGAAAAAAAATTATAGTTGAGGAACTCTACGTAAAATTAAAAAGTAAAATATATATTTTTTCTCTATTCAAAATAAATTACAATACATTATTAAATATAAATGTTTTACATAAATTATAATGTTTTTAAAATTGACAAGTTTTGAGTAACCAAAATTTTAAAATATCCCTACTTTATATCACATTATTTTCTTCATCGTTATTTTTTTTATCCATCCATAATTCTAACACTTTTTCTAACTGTACCCACTCACAAGGATATAATGAAAAAAAAAATCTAAGTCAATGAATTTATTAAAAATCGTGTTAAATTATTATATCATAAGTTATTTAAGATGAAGGGAATATCATATTGCATATGATAGTCCAAGACTCTTCGATATGAATTGTTACTTTTGGAATTCGGAAGAATCTTATGAAAGCCCCAACCCAATGAAAAAGGTACTGATAGGCGGTTTACGAAACCGACAATATCAGGACTTCGATCATGACTTTCCCAGCATGTATCCTTAATAATTCTTTGGGTTAGTGGTAAAACAAACACAAGTTATTGGGGTTTGGGACAAATAGTTAGTTTAATTAAAGGTTAAAACAGAAGCTATATATGTATCAAATGAACCTATATTGATTAACAAGAACGTCTGGTTATTTAATTTTCTATACTTTATATTTTGCATGATTTAAGCCTACTAGCTGGCAATTTACTATCTAGCTAGTCGTGACGCAGGCATTTACGTATAAATATCCACAACCTACGATATGATCTACAGTATGAAACATTGGCTGGATAGTACATCAGCTATCATGTTGTAAAATGGACAAGGTATAATTGCCTAGGTTAAAGATATAGGTTTGAAACAAAATACTCAAGATAAGGCCACTGTCTCTAACTAATTTATTACTTCTACTATAGAAACGACAGATTTTTTAAAATGGTGAAATGGGATGATTTAACTTAAATTAATTAATCCTCATTATCGATCGTAGATCTTGTCCTAGGTAGAACATATAAGCACTCTATATATGTGTAGGGGATGTTGGGGTTGTAGAACATATAGTTCCTGCAGTTTATGTTGGTTGCAGTCTTCACCCATCTCATATTTAATTAATATTTTTATAAAATGTAAAACTTAAATTTTAAAACAATTTAATTAAAAATAATCAATTAATCAGAATCTGCAGTGGTAGTCTATTTGACTGTATAAACTACACCCTCTTTTTCTCATATCTATTATTGATTTTTTTTTTTAATTTAAAGAAAAATTTTTGAGAGTGTTTAATATTTAAAATTTTAACTACCAAGCGTTCTAATTCGCCTTTGAAAAGGCTGCAGCTTATTTAACGAAGTGCCCATCGTTTAGCTTATTAAGTGAAGTGAGAACACAAAGTGAGCATACAGTATATCACATGATCACATCCCTCTTCCACTATCCTTCACATGCTAATTACAACTAGAAGACGACGTTAGAAGGGTTTGTATAGTGATCATTGGTCTGTTCTTTAAGAATATTTTTGGCTGGATATATTATACATTGGTATTATTTATATCTCAACAAAGAACAAAACGTGTGGTTTACATGATCGAACAACTAATGTTAGAGAGGGTTTAATGAGGTTACGTATAGATCAAGAAGTATACTTACTAAACTATACCTGTAACGATGCAGATACAGGGAGAGGGGCTCGACGTATTCATCAAGTCCAAGCTCGCCCATGGCACAAATAATATCCACGGCGGAGACGATCTTTCTCTGCTGACGTTTACACCTTTCATTTGCCTCGTTGGTGACAAAACTGATATACTCGGAAACACACTCTTGAATGGTCTCCTTAGCATCGTCGGAGATCTTGGCATGGGGTGGAAGGATTTTCTTCATGATTCTTGTCAGGTTAGCTATGGGCATGAATCTGTCTTGCTCTCGCACCTGACAAACTCCGTCGTCCTCCAGCGACATGTTGGGTTGGAAGATCGGCGATAATGTAGTAATGGTGATTGCAGAGCTTTGTAGTGATCGAGATGATGATACATGCTGCCTGCCTGCTGGTGGACTAGGTCGGTCTTGAGTGTATGGTTCAGCGGGCACCATGAGGACTGATGAGTTGCCATATATACATGACAAAATATTGGCACATGACTGGTGACCTCATGTAGCATAAGTTCTAATCTTTGTTGAAAAAATTACTCCCTCTACACAAATATACTACATGCATGCAACAAATTAATTACTATACGCATTTAAACTGTAAATTTTGACTCGTATCATGAAGGATCAAACATCATTTTTGTAAGTCGTATATATAGTTCAACCATACAAAAGTCACGTAATGTTATTGCATCGTTGAGATAAGAAATGAAATTTCTCAAAATACATATTAAATAATCACAAAAATGAAATTGTTGTTTGAATATTGGAATAGAAGGAGTATTTCATGTGTCTCATAATTTTGGTAATGTTTTCTTACCTGGACCGTCCAGAAATATTCCGTACCTCATTTGGAAAGATTTGAATATAAAAAAATCATATCGTTGTAGTATAATTCTTTAAGTTCTCTCTCAATCGATACAATAAATCTCGCATCATCATCTAATATATATTGTATCTTATTACACAACTTGCTTTTCATATTGAACAATTTTCATGTCGAACCATCAGTGTACAAACGACAAATCATCTAATTAAAACAAAAAAACAAAATAAAATTTTTAAGAGATTAAAAAAATCTAATCAATCTTTAAACAGGAAATAATATCTAATCTACTCAAATTCTCACACATATAATTACTCAAAATATAATATATAATACACAATTTGTTTTCCAAATCGAACCATGTTTCATGTCAAACCATCAGCGTGACAAACGACAAACCATCTAATTATAAAAAAAAAACTGAAAATTTTAAAACGATTAAAAAAGTCTAAACAAACTTTAAATAGAAAATAATATTTAATCTAAGTAAATTCTCCCACATAAAATAACTCAAATAATACATGTATCAGATTTCACAATTAGTTTTCCATGTCGAATCATTTTCATGTCGAATCATCAGCATTTTCATGGTGAGTTTATTCTTTTTCACTGATGGAAAATTATGTTATCCATGTAACATTTCATGATAAATACTAACAAAAATATTTGGATGGATCTTAAATACAAAATTTTAAAAAAAAAACTACATGGTATGTTATCGGATGGTGGTATGTCATCGGATGGTATCACATAGTTTATGTAACTTTAAGAAACAAAAATTTAGGGTAATATTAGAATCGTCAAATATTATTTAAGAGACAAAAGTAAGCAAAAATCAAAATACACAGAAATTATTTATTCGACATAAAATCCAAAGTAAAATAAAATCTTTTAAAGAAAAAGATAATACACAAAATTATGTATTTCACACAAAAGAAACAAAAACATAAAATCCATATTTAGGACATAAGTTATAGAACATAATTATTTTATTATAATTTTTCATCCTGTGCAGCGCTCGGGACAGTATTATAGTATATATCTAATTACAGAACTTGTTTTTTCATATCAAACCACCAGTTTGACAAACGGCAAACAATCTAATTAAAAAAAACCAAACAAAATTTTTAAGAGATTAAAAAATATAATCAATCTTTAAACAAAAAAAATATCTAATCAAATCAAATTCTCTTGCATATAATTCCTCAAACCATCTAATTAAAAAAACTAAAATTTTTAAAAGATTAAAAAAATCAAATTAACCTTTAAACAGAAAATAACATCCACTCTGAGTAAATTCTCATGCATATAATTCCTCAAACCATCTAATTATAAAAAGCAAATTAAAATTATTAAACGATTAAAAAAATCTAATCAATCTTTAAAAAGAAATCATATCAAATCTATTGTGATCTATCTAATCTAATATATATCTCATTACACAATTTGGTTTGACGATGAATATATGAAAATATCAAAATCAAAAAATCAAAAATAAAAATAAAAATAAAAAAGATAGTATAATTTAACAGAATATATATCTAAGGTAATCTTTTTTTTTTTTGAAAATATATATATAAAGTTATTTAATCTTATTTATTATTGATCTATCTATCTATTATACAAGTATATATATACACACTCGTATGTTTACAAAAAACTATAAAAATTCAAGATTAAATGATTATTTTATAATGGTTAAAATTAAAATATAATGGTATATATTATACAAAAAAAAAAAAGGAAAAAATTACTTATTCATGCAATATAATTATAGTGAATAATTAAGCTTTATGTCACAGTATTAATACTTATGCTCAAGATTAGCAAATACCAAGCAATTTGGACGTCAATTTTATAGAAACTCAAAACAGTATCGAACAATATTATAAACAAATTAGTTTATAAAACAAGTTAGTAATCATATTCTACTAAATATTTTATGAAACAATTATTTTACTATTTTGTGGAATATAGCAAGGAACTTCATTTTATCTCATAAGTTTAGCTTTATATTTAATTTTTGTTATCATTAACATTCAAACTCACATAATTATAGATTTTTTATATTAATCTATAAGCCATCTTATAAATAATAATATATCATTAAAATCTTAAATAAACTTTTATTAATAGAATACCTTAGATCAATTTATGAAAAATGTTAAATTTCTTAAAACAAAGCAATCAAATATATCAAATTTTATTTGAAAAATGTTAGAAGCATATGATTTCAATCGGGTTATTTTAGTTTTTCTAAAATGATAAATAAATTCATAATATTTGAATTTTAAATTCAATTGAATTGCTTTTATATTATTTATTTTATTATGATTTTTTCATCTCGTGCAACGTACGGATCAATATTTTAATTTTATTAATAAAAATCCTCACGCATAAAAATTCGTGAAAAATTAAACCAATCCATTTGATTTGGGAGGGGGAGGGAAAGAGAATATGTAGCCGACAATAATGTGCCCATCGTTACACCATGCATGGAACATGAAACTTGAGAAACATAAATCGAAAAAAAAAATCTTTTAATCGTCGAATAAAATTTTGTTATATTAATAAATGAGAGACTATTCAATCAAAAAGCAGTTGTTGGTCCATATGGTTGGAGTCCTGGAACCATATGCTTTTAGGTTTTGAACCCTGACCACAAACTCAATCCCTCTTAAAATCTGTATTAAATTTTTAGTTTTAGTGTTTTACACTTACCTTAACCAATTGTTGTCCATATGGTTGGAGTCCTGGATCCTTGATTTTCTGTAAATGGATTTCTAGTTTTAGATGAAATTGACTTCTTTTTTTTGGTACAAAAATTGATTATTTTTTGTATTTATAGAACTTCAACCGGAGATTTTAAGTGATAACTTTGAGTGGCATGAATCAGATGGTATATGCCCTCAGCCATAAACAGTAATATAGTATGGTCTTAGTTTAGGCAATTATTATGTACGGTTCAAAAACTCCTCATCTTTATTTACCAGTATAACAAACAAATATAATTCATCAAAAAAAGTATAACAAACAAGGAAAAATAAATGATGCTGCAATTGATAGGGAGATATCTGTTGAAAACTTATCTCTATCACATAATTTCAAATTATATTATTATTTTGAGTTTGAATTTTTTGGTTTTTAAAAACATACAATGAAGATTATTCTATAACAGGTATCTCCTTACCTCTTACAGCACCAATATTAATCCAATTTTGTTTTTTTTCCGATAAAAATATGTTTCTCGTTTAGTATCCCCTATTCGATTAGCAATTTCAAGTAAATATAAAATACTAAAAAATAAAAACTTAATGCAAATCTTTAAAGGGATTGACGTTGTGGCCGGTCAGTGTTCAAAACCTAAGAACATCAAAAATAGTTTCTCTATTATTTTTCAAATCGAAGAGTCTCTCAATTATTAATATAAAAAATCATACAATGATAAAAAAATCTATTCCTCTTGTCCCAGAATAAGTGCAATAGTTTGATTTGTTAATTTGTCGAAACAAACCTTGACTTATATTGCAAGACGATCAAACATCATGGCCGAAGTTTTTTTTTTTTTTTAATTTATGTTTTTGAAGGTTTAGGTTCCATGGTGCTGCTGTGTGGGGGATTAAGAATCTCACTTTATGTTCCAGGGTGTGAGAGATTAAGAATCCATCAACTATAAATATAGAAAGCTATATTAGGTTTTTATGGTACTAAAATTTATTTTCTTTTTTTTAAAAAAAATGTTCAATTGGATTCAAAATTTCAATGTTCAGGCCAATATAATATTCATGCGCGCTAAAGACTCACGAAAAAATGAGTCCCAGTATCCCCATCGGTAGCATTCGATGCATAATTGTCATCTCATGTGTCATTTTATTTGCTTCGCGAGACATAAAAAGAACAATAAAATTCCGAGTAACCATCCATCTACTACGGTTAATCTGTAATAATTATTCCATCATGTGTGGACAAATCTGGGTGTGCACTTTCTAGCAATTCCTCCAATGTGGTCCCTGACTATATATAGCTGCAGTGCATGCATGTAAATACATGGCAAATTCAAGGCTACATCTACATTCATTTTTTCAATTCCCATAATAGGACACCATTTTTGTCTATTTGTTGAGACTCTACCACTTGCTCATTCCTTGCCACGACAATTGTTGTGCTTCTTGTATTAAATTCCTTTCACATTTATGATAACAAGATAAATATACTCAAGATAAATTGGTTTTTTATTTTTTTAAATTCAGAATGTTTTAAATAGGTATAAAAAACTAAAACCTAAAAATAAAATAAATATAAATAGTTCATGATTTACTTTTAAAATTGTAGTTATTATAAAAATTATCTAGGGTTGGAGGATTTACCTCATGACATACATGTGTCAGGTCATAATACAATGATTGTGATTAAAATAGATTCAACGAATGACTTAGATTAAATTACTCCTCTTATAATCTAAACATTCATTCTTGGATTTTAATCTTAGTCATTGAAGTTTAACTCGACACTCATGTGTGATACAAATCTGTTTTTCAACTATTAAAATAAAAAATTAATATGATTAAAAAAACTGAAAATCAAAGTTGGATAACGTATTTTTTATAAGAACTAATCACATATTATTTTTCCTTTTTATTACATAGAAAATATATTAAAACATAGAAAATAAATATAAATAGTTAATGATGTTCTTTTTAATTTAAGTTATCATCATAAATTATTAAAAAAAAAAGTTATATGATTAGAAAAATCATAAAATCAATTTTTCATAATGTATTTTTCATAAGAATAAATATCATATTCTTTTTCCTATTTATTATGAATCAAAACCAAATTTAATACTCTTCTTTAATAATCTTAATCAATAGACATATTTAATTCAAAAAAAATCACATATATATATTAAGCTAAATAATAATTACATGAGGAATAAACTTAATAATAAAATCTATAAAACATTATTTAAAAAGGAGAGAATTACCTATTGCTAATCAAAACTTAAAATATTTATCAATTGATCATACCCATGCATTATCTTAGTTACCAATTAGTAATTTATAAAAATAAAAGACTTCAATACAATAAGAAAAGACAATATATCATTCCTAAAATCAAACCAAATAAGTCAAATTGATAATTAATAAGTTAGATGTGACTTCTTGATAAATAAGTTTTAAAAAATAAGACCTATGGATAATTTATATTTTAAAAGAAGTTCATCAATAATTACTTAAAAAAGTTAAATATCGTGAGTAATCACACACACACACATATATATATATATATATTGGGCTAAATAATAATTACACCAGGAATAAACTTAATAATAAAATTTATAAAACATTATGTAAAAAGGAGAGAATTACCTATTACTAATCAAAACTTAAAATATTTATCAATTGATCATATCCATGCATTATCTTAGTTACGAATTAGTTATTTATACAAAATAAAAGACTTCAATACAATAAAAAAAAGACAATATATCATTCCTAAAATCCAACCAAATAAGACAAATTGATAATTAATAAGTTAGAGGTGGCTTCTGGATAAATAAGTTTTAAAAAATAAGACCTATTGATAATTTATACTTTGAAAGAAGTTTACAAGTAATTACTTAAAAAAGTTAAATATTAATGAAAATCAATTAATTAATATATTAAAAGCAGGTTTATGACTTGATTCAACAAACCTAAAATTGACAAGAAAATATTGTCAGAAAGTAGCACCTAACCAAATTAATTATTAAGAAGTATCTCACAATTATTTTTTTCTCCCGAAGTACCACTTGTCTTTTTTCTTTTCTTCTTTTTTTAAGAATCGAATCTATTGTTGGGTTTTTTTTTTTTTTGAGATTTCACGATTTTCTTTTTCGTTTTTTTTAAAAACAAGTGAATCTCACGCTCTTTAGGTATTTTTTTTACATCCCTTGTCGGTTTCTTTTGGAACTTCGCGATCAAAATAGGTCTCTCGATCCTCTCATGTAACGGAATTTCTCCCTTTCTCTCCCAATTGGTATAGTGTTTGCATTGTCTCTGTCTCGTTTTGTCAGCGATCCATTGATCAATGCTTATCCTTGTCTCTGTCTGATTATGTTCTCAGTCGCTGTAATCGATGTTGAAAATGGAATATGAGTGTTTTATTTATGCTTACGATCATGAGATTTCGTTTGATTTTGATATGTCATTAAGACATCGGTATATGGCTTGGATGTACACTACAAAATAAACAATTTTTAGCGATCGAAATTTTCAGTAACTAAACATTAATTTCGATCAATAATAATTGATTGCGATCAAATTTCGATCGCAAAAAGATCGTTAAAACATAGTTCGATAATTATATTTACGACCATTGGTATCTTAGTCGCAGAATTAGCGACCAAAAGACATACATGCAAATAACACTAGCGATCAAAGCAATTGTTAATTAGCGACCGAAACGATCGTTAAAACTTATTCTGGTTTGAATTTTTCAGTGCACTTAGTGACCGTTTCGGTCCCTAACTACTTTATTTTGGGTACAATAATCTGATTTGCTCAAATTCCCCGTGTGATGCAAAATTTGACCCAAACTACGTCCAAATCATTCCAAACTCATCCATCCAACCTCCCACATCCACAATCCAACACCAACACATGAAAGTACACACATACAACATAAAAAAAAAACACAAAAATGATATCAAATAATCATTTATTATACGAAAATTATGTACAAAATAAAAAACGGTCAGGAAAATACATCAAACTAGAGAAATAATACACATTTACATACGCCTAGAAACCATAGATCTCCTCTAAAGGAAATGGAGATGGCGGTGGTTCATGAGAATCGTCCGGACGATGATCAAAAGCTCCTCTTTCGCACTGGGACATCATCTAGGTCATCCTATCCATCTTTGCTTTCAAAGCTGTTATCTACTCCTTCAGCAAAAAAACTTGGAGCGGTCGACGCATGTTGATACTCTACTGGCCGAGGATCGCACCTTCTTGGGATAACACACCGAGGAGGCCGATCCGAGACCATAGACATACCCCTTCTTGCATCCCACTACGTCGAGGTACGCCTGACTGGTGAATGTGCGCTCCTGCTTTGGAGTGAGCTGAGTCCCCGCCTCCTGCGTGACCAAAAACTCATCCACTGTCACAGCATAACGAGCTCTGTACTCCGTCTACATATAACACAAAAAGAAGGGCAAACAAATTAAACTATAAAAACTATCTATTAAAACAAAAAACTTAATCAAAAATAAATGTAAAAAGTTTAACTTATCGTCACTGCCTTAGCTCTGTCCTTACAAAGCTCCATCTTCTCTTTTTCTGCGTGTGCTCGAACACCTCGGCCTCATCAGGCATACTCTTCAACATCTCACCCTAGGTAAGAAATTTTATTTTTACTAAACATATTAGACAATAAAGAAATAGATAGAACTACTCTTAAAAAAATCTTCGATAATTTTTTTTTTTAAAAAAAGCTAACTTACCAGCTTCTTGATCATATGGACCATAGACAGACTTACTTGTATGTGTTTTGCCTCGTCTTTGCTCTCATTTTAATTCGCTTGCTTCGATCGATCCTTGAACGTTTATGAGTTCCACTTGATGTCCAAGCGAACTCTCGTCAACCCAAGGAAGGACGTCCCTTTTTTGTACGGTCCGACGGATCTTGTACAGGATATCTTTCGTCCTCTTCTTCGTCGTCGCCTCCCACACTCTCCTGACACGCTCTGTCAGCTCAGACCTCCACCCATAAAACTCCTATACACAAAGTAAACAAAAAAAATAATAAATGAAACATGACTCCAAGCCCAAATCTGCCTTTCAGAACAACATACAGGCATAAGGACACATATCTATCTTCTGAACAGGTAGCCGAATGCCCCTCATCAACCTGTTAGTCGAGTACAACGTGTTCGTCAGCACGTTATCTTCCGGATAGATATCCTTCAACAGAGTAGCAATGTCATATGTCGTCCTGTGAGATATGTTGTACTCACATTTGATGTTCAACAACTTAGACGCGGCCTTCAGCTGAGATTGTTTGCAACTACGATACAACGGCTCCCATCCTGTATTCAAAATGTCAAAGAACTCCCTGAAAGCAGACGACAGATTGTCCTTGTCATCATTCCTATTCCCTACCATGCTCTCGAAGTTAGAAGTCCTAAAATCATCTGTCACCATGTTCTCATAGGGATTAACCCCGGACATTCTCGATGACTCACCCATTTCAATCTCACCAGAATCGGGGAATGAACCGTTTTGATCCCGAAACAACTCTTAATGTTCACACATTTTTAATGATAATAAATATATAAAATCATCATCATGGACTATTAAAATAAGTATTAAAGACTTTTCTCAAAATTTAGCACCACCACATAATATTACTATGACGGTTTTTCAAGAAGTACGAACAGATATACTTAAGTCCATAACGTGAACAATCATTCACAAGGGTGTGTCTTAATACGCGTATCCTATTATATTATATGACTCGAAGACGCTGCTCTTTGTCACTTAAGGACGAGGGTGAACGTGTGCATGTAAATAACTGTGATAAAAGATAACTTTTAGGTTTATTGTGTGTGGCGATGCGTATTATTATACCGTGAGTATAATAATATGCATTGAAATCTTTACATGTAGTAATTAAATGTGGCTAACGTAAAATATTGACTGTAACTGATATGTGCTAAACACTGAGTACTGTAGAGTGTTATTGCATGATGTGCGTTATGTCTTATTTACTGGTATAATGAGGATGAATGTGTGAAAGGAGTATCAATCCATAATTGATGATATAACTTCGTGGTATAAAACACAAAGAGTATTGTATCTTTCGTTTGTGTTATACAGTGACTTGGTGGTGACATTCTTTTATCGACCCTGAGAGGTCGTTTTGGTATGAGGGTATCTCAGTACAGGAGTCCTTGGGCTTCGGTTTTGGTGATTCCCTGTCGCGGATGTCCTTTTCGGTAAAGATGAAAAAAGTTTACTTATGAATTTGAATAAGTCTCATAAAGGACACAGTTATAATATTGAGGGCATTTATTAACTGTCATCTCTATGTGATTGATATGACGGTAAATATAATAAAATCTTGAGTGAACTGCTAAGTGCAGCAGTGCGTGAGACTTGGACTGGGGACGTATCGTGTCATAATGTCATTGTCTCAATTTGTTTGATATGGAGGTCTTGACTGTCATACCATAAAGGGTATGACAATAGTAAATGACCTTGATAATGTTTAGAGTGTCAAATGATGTGTGGTTTTAAGCGTTGTTACGTGGTGTTAAATGTGCTTATATGAATAGGGTGAATCACTAGTAGCCTTGTAATGATAATTGTGAATGTTAAATTGGCATGATAATTCCAGGGTACAAGATCAAAGGATCCAAGTGATCATTTTCTTTTTTTTTCTTACCTTTTTCTCTCGTGTAACCTCTGTTAAAGAGACTGACACGTTATTGAGCTCATATAGCTACGGTTACTTTTTTTTTTTTTTGTCTTTCCTCTTCTCTTTATTACAGGAACAAGACTTGAAAGAGTAGTGTAACCTAAGATTTGATGCTAGATGTAACTTACGTGTTAAAGATATTCTGATCTCAGAAAGAGATACAAATTTCGCGGTGAAGGTGATATTCTGAGTTATGATTCAGTGCATTAAAAGTTTTTAACTAATTATGTATAAGTGAACTTATCTTAATTTTTATGACTAATGCAGGATGTGATGAGTATGCCTGGTTGGGACAGAGGCCCCCTGCGACAGTAATGCCACGTGGATTCCTATGAAAAAGTCAGAAAAGTTGAAACGTTACACTGATCCTTTCAGTGCTTTTTTATTCTCACTCGCACAAACCGTGAGAAATTTCACAAGAGCTCACGTATTGCAACATTACTCCATATCAAGCATACTCAATTGCGGAGTTTTAAAGTGATTTATCACCAAAAAGAATGTTCACCTTTTGGTATGTATAATCTATATCAAACACTTTATGTCAAACTTTTGAGATAATACAGAACCTTCTAAATAGAGATGTAAAACGAGCCAAACGAGCCGAACTAGTCGAGTTTGAGCCGAGCCGGCCTCGACTCGTTTAGCTATTTCCTATGCTCAAGCCCGACTATGGCAAATCGATAAGTTGTAGTAAAACATTTTTGATCTTATAAAAATATAAGCGGCATATCAAACAAGTACTTTCGTTTATATATTTTCATATCTTTTATGTCTTTTCATTTTTATAACCACGAGTCCATGACTCGACTTGCAAGACAACTCCAAAGATATGACAGACTGAGAATACAGAGATAGTATGTCATTCGTCAGGCGGGCTACATCATAAATCATATTTCCATTCGATTCGATCCATACCTGCATATTTCATGTGTCGTCGTATCTCGTACGATTTCAATGAGGCACTGGATGCTAGCACTGAGATAAAAAGACCTCATTGCAGAGAGTAACCAAAGGCACTGCCACGACGACGTCAAAGCCGCTGCATGCATGCGAAGAGGATGAGGGATGCCTATCGCTTCCTATGTAGTTCCTCGTCCGTGACGATTACTCGAAGAATAATGATTTCACAGCCGCTAAGGTTTCTCAAAGAAGCAAATAATGATCTCAATGGATCTAAGAAAGGACTCTAAGCTCGACCTTCATCACCACATTTTCATGGAATACAACAATGGTCACACAGGACCTAAAAAGGGATGCCATGTTCGATCTTCTCAATATTTTCAAGAAAAATGACCAACGATTCAACGGATCGAAGATGGGAGGCACAATGCTCGAATTCATAACTCAAGAATACGTATATTGTTCATTTCGCTTTTCGTTAGTTTATATCATAAGATAATGCAACCAAGCTCTATCTTCCAATTTCCTTTTTATTTAAGTATTTATGGGTCATTTTTATTTATTTTTCGAGAGTATATATATGTTATAATGGTGCGTATTCTATCTCATTTCAACTCCAATATCCCACATCACATATCAAATATGTAAAGCATTCATCTCTGATATCAATCCTAATATCAAGGCTTGTTATTATAACCAGATCCCCCCATGGTATATTTAGTACCTTTTTTGTATATAAACCTCATGATTAAGTATAATTCATCGTATCATCACACCAAGCATACGTACATATAACGAATTGCACCATGCATTCTGGGATCATGATTAGCATTAAAATAATGTCTCATATCCTAATGCATATAATCATTCATATATTATGAAAACCCTAGTTTCCTTAAAGTTATCTGATGATCAAAATGCAAGGGAAAGGGAGGTCTAATGGTTATAAAAAACGAAGTACTAGTTTTTTAAAAAAACAATGTTTGAACGCCTCAAGATAATTTTAAAGTACGTGCTATTGCAACGTTTCTTAAGCGGAACAAGTTTTTAATGTATAATGCATCACTGCATTCGTTGTCTATATTGAAGTCCTTATGGATTTTCCCTAGCCACCCCTTCCCTTTATTCTAGGGATGTGAAAAAATATCCCGAAAAATCTGACCGAATCGAAAAATTGGACCATACAGGACTCGTATCGGGACCTAACTGTTGGAACGAGAATATACAAATGGACATATCAAAAAATCGGTTCGGTAAGATACAAAATCTAAATCTCGCACCGACTTATCCCGTACCGAGATACCAAAGAACTGGTACCCAAAAAATTGGTACGGGATAGGACAAGAATTCTTAGGTATCGAAGTAGTCGAGGAAAGACGAAAAACGGTCAAGAACCGGACTGTTTAAGTCCCATTGGGATAAATCTTGTCATGAAAAATTCCCCGAGCACCGCTGCTAGGACGCGTGACGTTATGCCGTCACGAACCCGATTCATGACAAGGCTAAGTAAACCAAACGGGTCTAAAGGTACCGAGAGTCAAGGAAAATACCTGCGATACTTCAATTCAACCTGCTCAGCTAATACAAGTCATGTTACATCAT
>JAOVYX010015380.1:0-28069 GCA_035668315.1 Drosera spatulata
ATATTATATTATCAAAAATAGATATCGTAAATAAATTACGAAGTTTTTTAATTTATCAAGATTTTGGTGTTAAAATATCAATATTTTATATCAGATCATCTCCATCATCATTATTTTTTTTCTTCTATCCACTCATATATGTAATCCTTTCTTTTTTTTCTTTCTCACACTACTCACTCATAATTCACCTAATACCTCGTACAAAATCACAAAGGATATTTGAATAAAATGACACAAAGTCAAATGATTTTTTAATATTCATATCAAGTCAATATTTTGCAATTCATTTGGGATGGAAGGAGTATGTATTTTTTTTTTTGGGTATGGGAAGGAGTATGTATTTTGTACTTCTTCTGTTCCAAAATATAAACCAAGTTTTATCCCGCACACAGATTTAAGTATGTGTTGAATTTATGTGAAATTTGATGAATAAAGAATATTTTTTTTATGATAGTGGGGTTTACTGTAACAGTTGTTTAAGAAGATAATTGATGTATTGAAACATATGATGTTTGTTTTGATTTTTTTTTAATGTGAAAATGTTACTAAATATGATATGTTACATATATTTTGAAATGGCCTAAATAGGCAAGTGTTGCACATATTATACTACAGAGGAAGTATTATTTTTTACATATGAATATAAATCTCATTTTCAAATCAAATCACGTTTAATCGTCCAACAATATATATTATGTTATAGTATGTAACTTACACAAATATTGATGTTTCACGATAGATTGAGAAAAAACTACGTTTGATCGTCGTTACACACGTAATAAACTTTATATCGACAGACGTATAAAATCAATACGATACAAATTAATGGAACAAAGAGAGTAACATTTTATGCTCTTTCTAATGAATCAATATGAAACATTGGCTTCCGTTTTAAACCTTGCATCCCAAACAAATGTCAGGGCCTAAGCCTTTATCAGCACAATGTTCAGAATTTTTGAAAGCAAAGTGACTAGACTCATCACAGTCCATTCCATGCTTGCTTGGTCGCAATTCATAATAGGGGAACAACCGATGGTATAAAATTTGATCTCTCGCAAGCACATGGAATACAAGATAAAAGATAACCAAATTTCGGTCACTCGTGTTCACCATGTAATTCTTTAATGTGCCCATCGTCTGAAAGCTTGAAGCTTGATCGACACGAATCATGGACACACCACGTCTTCCTCGTATAACATTTCTTTCTGCTTCAAACATTACGATCATATCTTCGCAAATAAAACTGTAATAGAGGATTGTAGATAGGCAGACATTCGATCCGAAATAGGGAATCATAAGCTACATTTCATTTCAATTGTTTTGCAGTGGAAATCACAACACTAACGAATACCAAGGACATTGGCATTCGTTAATCAGATCAGCCTATTTATTCCAACTTGAAAAAAAAAAAAAAAAAAGACCTTAAAGGCTTGTGAGAACATAAACAAAAATGGAAATAGTGTACACGCTTATCCAGCTAATTTGCCAGTAAACTATCCACATGTTAACTTATTTCTTCTTGAAGAGGAAATGAGCGACCATCCATTCTTCTCCATTGTTGTAACCAAAGAGTTCCGCCACTGCTATGAAGAATGTCCTCCAGTATACTGTCCATTTCACAGCTGACTCCTTGCCGTAAGTCGACTCCATTATTGGCCGTATGGAACTCAAGTTCCGGTCCATTCTTTTAAGCCACTCTTCACTGAACATCAAATATTCAAGAAATTCACACACAATAGCAACGAAAAACACAATAGTTGAGGTCCATCCATACAAGGCAGAATGGAAACTTGACACCAACATATATATCATGCCAATAGAACCTCAAACTTTTTTGCTAAGTGTATATATATAGTACTAATAGTTAACATCAAGTCTCTGTACTTACCTTGTCAAAGCATAATGGTTCCCATTCACTAGCCAATGGCCAATAATAGAAACATCATCCTGCAAGACAATAAAATTACATGATTAACTTCATGCAACCATTAGCAAGGATAACCATTCGTGCAGCGAAAGTATCATCTGAAACTGTAGCCCATATGTCAAGCCAACATATACGGGTTATTGGACCAAGGGACCATATATGATCATTAAAATTTTATCCGCAAGTTCTACATTAACAGGTGCTTAGAAGTACCTCAACTAATTCTATGTAAGGCACATAAAGGGATCTTGATAACTTTAAGCAAAAAAAGGGGTGGAAAGTTGCACGTAAAAGGAAAAAGTTACTCTTTCGGCATACAATTATTAGCAACTAAGAAAAGCTGGAATGGGCATCAGGAAGCATAATTTATTTCAGAGCGTAGTTTCTATTTGTTACCTGGAAATATAGAAGCAGCCTCGCAGAAGGCATCGTCCCTCCAGTGAAGAAATACCTGGTGATCCAGTCATCTTCACTTGCATCCTGCCCGGATTTTATAGAAACCTCAGTACGCTTAACTTGCATTGACTGTGATGAAATTCTATAGATAGTTTTCGAAGAAAGAATTTCAGAGCACCTCAAAGTGGTAAGCAAATGTTTTATGGCAGAAATAATGAACAAATAGAAGACTGTCATGCTTCATCCAGCTTGATAACTTCTTAAGAAGATCACGGTAATTCTTCATGTGCTGCGCGCATCAGATAAACAGTTATCACGAACTAAACTTCCCTAATAACAGTCCCGGATGACTCACATGTCAGAGAACTGGGCACACCTCAAACATTTCAATAGAAAATATCCTGTCATATGAGGCCTCCATTTCAAATGCACTAATATCTGCAACAATTATTTCCACATTTTGAAGTTGGCGATCCCTGCAGAATAAGGGTGGTCAGCTCTATTGCAATAATAATGGAAAATGTCATCTGCCGTAAGCCATTGAGCTACAGTCACATGGGTTTTGATTTGGAACGATAGATAAGGACATGTTATAGAGACAGGCATTACATAACCCAAAGCAAACAAGGACAAAAAAGAGGAAACCTTGGCTCATACTGATCCCAAAAGGAAACAGCACTACCAGGAATCAACTCACAATGAGATGAGGTAAAAGACAGAGTAGAAAAATTGAGGACCCTCAACAGAGAGTTCAATCAGAACATATGCTCATATTTGTAAAAGATGATCGTGGATAGAAACCAACAATAGCTTCGTTTGGCAGCTGAAGAACTCAACTGGAGTGGCCACGGGAAAGATATAGCATGATACAGGAAAGCACGAACCTACATTGCTCCTCGATATGAGCTTTCTGTGTCTGTGAATTGCAAATCCCAGTGACCTTACAATTACTGAACTTTTGTGCAATGTATAAAGTGAGTGATCCCCAACCACATCCAACATCAAGGACAGTGTGACCATCTTGTAACTGGGACCTCTCACAGTACATTTCCAACATTGCTTTCTCGGCATCATCGAGACTAGTAGACTTCTCAGCAAAATAACAACAACTGCATCACCATGATTACCAATATCTTAAATTATCAATATGTTAAATGGTTACATGATTTCACCATCAAAAGAAAACAAGAATTAAAGAATATATGAATTTTACTCTAACTAGCATGTCAAAAGCAAATGATCACGAATTTCACTGTCTAGAAGGAAAGCTGTTTCCATATCTGATCTATCCTAAATGAGCCAAATCAGAATTCACACTTCATATGGCCCGCAAGGAAATTGTACTCTCCAAGCACAGAGTAAAATCAAACACGTTAGTAAAAGCATGAACAGAACCCCATCTCAATAATGCTAGATAAAACTTGAGAGTTCCGACCAAAAGATATGGAGAAGCATTGCTCACTTCATTCCATCATAATGCCATCACACAGGCTGTTATAGAGACTAGGACCTTGCTTATTGAACACAAGGTGATATGTCCTTGAGGATGTGTTACCTGTACTTCAGATGCTCTCCGAGCACAAGCTTGAAGAAACTCGTAGGAAGTTCATAATGTTGAACCTTCGGTTTATCTGTCTGGATTGCAATAGGCATTTCCCGCAAGGCTTCAATAGAGGTAAATTTCAGAGAAATGAGTCAGAGAAGGATTTTTCTAACTAACTAAATAAAGGCATCTTAAATACGCTTTCATAGTCTCTTGCCGTAATATAGATGACAATGGAGTCCCAAAAGATGGATTTCCTCTAGTAATAATATGCTTAATCATTGTCAGACAGCAAACTAATTTATCAAAAGGGGAAAAAAGTGGATGACAACATTTTCAGGTCAAATAAAATCACAAAGTTCAGCTTTTTTGCATATAATTAGCTGAAGTATAGTTTATATTCACCTCACGAGATCATGCATGTTGCATGCTGAGTCCACTCATTGGGAAATCAATCAAATGTGAAGGAGGATGTGGTGCCCCACATCTCTAAGCACCATACCAAGCTATTTCTGAAGAATTTGATTTATCACCAATAGAAGATTCGTTTAAACGTTACCAGTAGTCACGATCTTATGGAACTATAGGATTATCTATGTCAAATGAGTCGATATTCCTTAGTTAAGGTATCATTTACATCAAATCTATTCATTGATGGTAAAAACAATCAAATGTTAAGTTTCATACCCAACCACCCACTAAACTGTTAATGGTTGATTTCCCTTTTACCATCAGCGATCCAGATCTGATGCAGACGTTAAGCTACTAGCATAAAATTACATGTACTCTTGTGTGAATATTTGACTATTTGAGGCAACTATTTGTACAAACGGAACGCGTGAGGCTTTAGTCTCTAAAAGTGGTATAACATGTGAAACCCTAACCGTTATACACCGGGCTGTAAATGAGCCGAGCCAAGCCGAGTTGGGTATGGTTTGAGCTCGACTCGTTTGCAATTTTGTTAGACTTGAACTTGGATTCAAGCTTGATTCGAGCTTAATAGAGTCAAGCCCGTCAAACTTGTTTCATAAATAGCTAGGTTCGAGCTCGGCTCGACTCATATATTCGTTCGAACCAAATCGAACTTGAGTCGAGCCAAGTCTTTTATGAACAAATTCCAATATATTTCTAAGTTTTAAAATCAATATCGAAATCGAAACCACTATCTAAAAATTTAAATTGATAAGATTGACACAAATAATATGTCAATAGACCTTAAATTGGAAATATCGTTTTATCTGAACACACAATCACCTAATAGTAATTATATATATGATAGCTTTCATTACAATGCGCGAAGTCGACGAGGCCGGCGAGCTGGAGCTCAGCGGAGGGAGCGTAACCGGAGCGGAGACGGCCGGCCAAGAGGAGGCGAGTGAGTCGCCGGATCACGGCGTCTGGGAGCAGGTTGCGTTCCAGCGATGCCAGCATCAGCTTCACGGTCGCGTCGTACGGCACCTGAATCAAAGAATCCATCGGCGGCGGCGAGGTTGTGTTGTTGGTTTGAGGTTTGAACTCCGCAATGGATGCAAGGACTGTGAGGAATGTTGAGATTGGGGTGTTTTGTGATTGGATTAGATTATTTTTGGACTGTCTATGAGATGTTGGATGCGATAATAAACGGGTGAATTTCTGATGTGTTGATGTGTTGATGTGTTGATGTGTACAGTGTACAGTGTACTCGTCCCTCACTTTGCTGGAGTGAATCAGCGGTCCAAGTGGAGGCATGGACTAACTAAACTAAGAAAGTGGATCTATGATATAACAGCATCCGCAATGATACATGTCATATCTAGCAAAATTAATCTATATTTTGATAATAAATAATATCAAATTATTATAATTATTATTTAATCTGTTTTATAATAATATTATTTTTATAATCCATATTATATATATAAAAAAATATTATTGATAATTATATATATTTATTTTAAATCACATATATAATCTAAAACATTTGAAAATTTTATGTGGTGATGATATTAAATTATTTACGTGGTTGTTATCTTTTGATGGTGTCATAATAATGAAATAAATATATAACAATATTAAAACAATATGTATGAGATAATGAAAAGATATTACAAATTAAATACATTAAATATAATTTATAAATATTATGTTATTAATATAAAATCGACCAATCAAGCCTGGCGTTAAAATAAACCAAAATTTCTCACCAAAAAAGATGAATGGTACTTTATATTTTTAAATAGATAGCACATCTTCTTCTCATTCCATTTTATTTTCGAACGGTTATTGTTTCAAGTCCCTATGCTAGAGTTACTGTGAGTTTTATGCAATTGAGTTATGGTATGATTTATTTTGTTTGAGATACATCATAGAAATGTTGATTGCTTAAATTATTTCTCATGATGAGTCAATATTGTTAGGTTGTGAAGAATTATGGACAATTACTTAATCATTATGAATTGGTTATGCATTTAATGTATGATCAATCAAACTTGGTATCGGATTTTAATACGAAGAAACCCAAATGTAACATTATGTATATAAATAGATAAATAGATTTAACAACTTTGTTTCAATGGTATTATACTAAGAGTATATTATAGCATTTCTTAACAATCTTTTTTTTTTTTGTGCTTTTTCTTTTAGACGTAGGACAAATTGATGGTATTGTATAGAGTGACACTGTCAGAGTTCATGTCAAATTTGGCATCACTTTTACATTTCTCGAAATTTAACATGACAAAATATTATCCATTTAAGTGCAACAATGTGAAAAAAAGCTATATTTTAATTATGGCAATCCATATAACAGCTCCATTGGAGATGCTCTAAACATTCTATAGAATACAACTTGTGATTTCGGATTGTATTATCGATAAATCGCTACAAACATATGTGTTGTTTAATAACCAAGAAGCACCATGTAATCGATACATAACTCTGGCAAAACGCCTTATAACGATAGTAGATTTCAAATCTCATTCTAGAAGTATTGAACTCAATTATTGATGATTTCATCTTTTGCTTTCTTTATTATCTTGCCTGAGATAATGTTTTATTGTGATAATTGTGTTGAGCACTTATTTTTTGGTGATCAGAAAAAGGCCGAGCTCCTTAAGTCAATACAATGTTGGTGTTAAATACTAGGTGTATGCTTGTTTTTTTTTTTTTTTTTTGAAATTATATACTAGATGCATGTTAGCGTATCCTAAAACGTACTTCGTATGTGAAATGGTCAACAGTGAAACCTGCATCCATGGCAAGTTGATAGCAAGTGTTGTCAGTGAATTCAAAGTAGAACACAGTTGATAGTAAGTGTTGTCAGTGAATTCAAAGTAGAACACGTTTACCCTGCTTTCAACGTAGAATAAGAGTGCATACTATTCACCGTTGCAGTATGTGATTGAATTCAAAAGCCTGTTAACTATAATTCTCTTGGTCCTTCGTTAACTATAATTCTCTAAACGTGGCCAAACATACATTCAGCAATATATCAGAGGTCACAAACTCACCAACATAGTGAAAAAAATCAAAACGAAATCTGAAGTAGATTATTATGACAGAGAAACCAAACAACGAGACCGTTCATAATTCAAATGCGTATCCACATGAACCAAACAATACTGAACCTAAATGCATTATGGAGAAAATGATTTACACTACTAAAACAATTAAACTACACCCTCGGGGACGGATGTTGACCATGATCATAATCGATGTTGATAACCTCGGAGAACTCCCCCTTCATAGACTCCTCTACCTCATCGAAGTAATCATCTCGAGCATTGCTCGCCAGCATCAGGCAGATCAACCAAATGAGGCATGCGTCAAGAGATACAAATGCACCGCCTCCGATCAGTCCGGTCTTAGCAGTGGGACAGTCATACTCGAGATTGTGATGCACCTTCTTGGATAAATGAGCCTGTCCTTGGATCGTTGGCCACAAAAGGAGCACTAAGGCTAATCCAGAAGTTAACCTGTGAAAAATGGAAACAAGAGTTTAAGCGAGTACAGATATCAGAAAGCGTAGAAGTAATAGCCAAGACTAATTAACAGCTATCAGCACATCACAATGCACGAGAACCATGTATAGTAATGGTATTCAACATCCGAACAGGCAAAACAAACTTGCTGACAAAATGTATTGGAAATCTGAATAACGGAAAATGGAAAGATTTCGGCCAGGATGCTTACCATGCAATATTGAAGAAAATAACCATTAGCTTGGTGCTGAAGAGTGCAGAATAGGGGATAGACTTCTTCTTGTATGGGTAGGAAAGTGAAAAATAACCAACAGCGGTCGACAGTACGAGAAATATCACGGATAGATATCCCAAAGCCACGTACGGGCTGGATGGGTATAGGCAGATGACCACATCTTTCCCTGGAATGGGTGTTCCCGCATCGGGCTGCATGGAACAGTGAAAAAAGGTTATTAGATTATCAACACAGAATCAGTAAAGCACAAGAAAAAGACATGGATATCATTTATGCTGAAAATTAGCGGTGAGAACGAATTAAGAACAAAGATTAGCAGTTTACCTTCTTGTTTTCCGCAATGACTCCGAATACGAAGGAGATTATCCCAAAGAAAGTGATAGTAAGAGACGTATGTGTCATGCTAAGAGCCATCTCTGCCCCCAGAAGATTTTTCCGTGACGCTAGCCTGCAAACAGGAACCTATCATCCAATCCCATCACTTTCCTCAACATAGCACAAATGACATGGATGAATGGATCGCATTGAATCCTCCAATTCTTCAACCAAACATGAGTCACGCTTAAACGATATATCGACCAAGATCTTCATATATATCACACTATTATACTAGTATACTATCACACTTTCGTGCGAATATGAAGTCACTGAACAAGCCAACAAACATCACAGTCGTTTAAACCATACTTAAATCAATAAATACAAACCAGGCCAGAACTATGTATCAACATGATAAAGTCAGCGATTTCTTTTTCATCAGTGGATATTGAATCCTTTTATGCAAAGATACATTAGTTGCAACTCTCGGCATGACATGATGCACCGATGCGATCCCTACGATTTTGAAGAAATAACTTATTTTGAATCCATAATCAATCGCATGTATTTGCACCCCAAAAGTCACATGCCACCCCAACAAATCCTAACGTATCAAATGACTTTCCTATTCACAACCATAAACAAACAAACAATGCAACAAGTCCATCGATTCAAACAATATCACCGTGCGAAACAGATCAAAAAAACAACAATCCACGTGATCTCGTCAAGAGACTAAACTCTATTGAATTAGATAGAACAGAAAAAGTACCAAAAGCTCTCGATAGCAGAAGTGGGGAGAATGGGAGTGATATGAAGGAGAGAGACGTGTGATGATATCTATTAAGTGTGGATCTCTAGAGTCTCGGCTTTCTGTTTGCAATTAATCACAAAATTCTGTCCTGAATTCGCTGTGTTTTGAAATTAAAATTGATTCTGAATCTTCTTGTTTTTTTAGGAAAAAGGGATACTGACTGACTTGAAGATTTGATTCCCTACTAAAAGGATCAGAAAGACAGAAATTTACTGTATCTCGAGACGTTTTTGGAAATGATATCTTGAAAATGATATTGTGTGTATCAATATTTCTATCAGAATTTATGATATCTTGAAAATGGTATTGTGTGTATCAATATTTCTATTAGACTAACTTGATATATATTCGGTTGAAAATAACCGTAAAGTTTAAGAAATCAAATCTTAAAAAAATGATGGACGATCAATTTTTTTTTCAATTTCTTATTTTATTCCTTCGGTTCCAAATAACACCAAAGAAGTTGGGTACATATTGATCCTTCACGTACTGTTTCAGTTATTTTTTGTGATTGAGAACAAAAATACAAAACAAACAATGTTTGTTACATCATCTATAAAAATAAAATAAATAATAAATAAATAAATAAAAACTGTTGCATCTTATGGAATTGGCTTAGTAGATGCAACTCATGAAAATCACTTTCGATCTAGTATCTTATAAACTTCACAATAAGTTCTGTTCTAAATAAGTTACAATGACACGTATTTTAAAATATTTTATTTTTATTTTTAACGATGAAAGAAAAATCTTAAATGGATTCAAGATGAAAGTTCACAACTTAATGCATGATTAGTGTTACACAATAATATATATAAAAAAAATTTGATCACACTAAATTATACCTTAAAATACGTGTCATTTTTATTTATATAAGATAAAAGGAATATAATGATTAAGATAAAAAAATATATATTTATGAGTGTCAATATGTTATATCATCAACACAGATTTTAAATAAAATTGATTATTATATCAAATTAGTATGTGGATTTTTTTAATATATACATTGTAACAGGGCACCTGCTGTTGTCGACACAGCACTATCAAACAACCCAATCAACAAACTTGTCGTACGATCACAAACAGAAACACGCAAAAGCGGTCGCCGGTCACCCCTCTCCGGCAGCAAACTCACTCGCCGGAATCGAATCGCTTGTTCCACCACTCCAGCTCTCCCATCTCCCACCACAAAACAACCCTTCACATGCCACCCCAACAAATCCTAACGTATCAAATGACTTTCCTATTCACAACCATAAACAAACAAACAATGCAACAAGTCCATCGATTCAAACAATATCATCGTGCGAAACAGATCAAAAAAACAACAATTCAGATGATCTCGTCAAAAGACTAAATTCTATCGAATTAGATAGAACAGAAAAAATATCAAAAGCTCTCGATAGCAGAAGTGGGGAGAATGCGAGTGATATGAAGGAGAGGGACGTGTGATGATACCTATTAAGTCCGGATCTCTCGAGTCTCGGCTTTCTGTTTGCAATTAATAACAAAATTCTGTCCTGAATTTCGCTGTGTGTTGAAATTAAAATTGATTCTGAATCTTTTTGTTTTTTTAGGAAAAAGGATACTGAGGGACTTGAAGATTTGATTCCCTACTAGAAGGACCAGAAAAACAAAAATTTATTGTATCTCGAGAAGTTTTTGAAAATGATATCTTGAAAATGATATTGTGTGTATCAATATTTCTATTAAACTTTATGATATCTTGAAAATGATATTGTGTGTATTAATATTTTTATTAGACTAACTTGATATATTTTCGGTTGAAAATAATCATAAAATTTAAGAAATCAAATCTTATAAAAATGATGGACGATCAATTTTATTTTTTTTTTCAATTTCTTATTTTATTCCTTCAAATCACTTGTTCCACCACACCAGCTCTCCCATCTCCCACCACAAAACAACCCTTCAACTGCTACTCTTTTTTCTCTTGATCGCTCGCAGCAGCGACTGATCGATTACGTGTCATCGATCTCGCCGCTGAAACCCTAACCAGCGATAATCGTTGCCGGAATCTCGCGGTGGATGATTAGGAATTGAACTGGTCTCGATTGGAGCTGTGATGATGATGACGGAGACGGTATCGATGAGCGGAGACGCGTTCGCGGAGACTAATGTTTCGGCGACATGGGAAGACGTCGAGCTCGCCGAAAGGTGAGTCCCGCTATTGGACATGGAGCACAGGCACTGAGATAAGAAGTTTTTGATTGATTGATTGTTGTTGCTAATTTGATTATCATGGGTTTGAAATTCGGGGTGTATCGCCATTTTGTTGAAATTCGCTAGATAGAATTTATGGTGTGATATGACGAAAAAAGAACCTAATTGATGAAAATGAAGCAATATGTTTTTATTTTTGTTGATTTTATAAATTTCGTGAGAGTGAAGTCTTTTCCACTGGTTGCATTCCATGATGTCCTTGTTGTAGGTTGCCGTCTGACCTGTATCGGTGTTTCCATTTGTAGCTGTCTTGTTTGCGGAATGTTTGAGGCGGCGAAAGCATTGGCATCTTCTTTTTTGGCGTGCGTATATGATAATGTTGATGGTGTGTGTGATGAGGCGATGTATGAAATGAAGGAATCGGCTGCAATGGTACTTGTCCAGTCTCTAGGAGAATCTGGCAGGTAGCTTTTGATTTTTTCATTTTCAACTTAACATAGCTAAGTTTTGAAGCCTCTTCTCGCAACGACTTATTCTATGTCTTCTTGGTACTTGATATGGGTTGACTTCTTTCTTAGTACCTTGCAGGGCGGCAGAGTTGTTGAATGAGCTCAAGGCATATTTTGGAGATGTTTCAACAATTCCTCCTCGAGTGGTGCTTATTGGGTATTCTAATATCTCTTGATTCTTACACGTTTCCTTTCCAGTGTTTAATTGATTAGGTTGACTAAATTTGATTCTTCTTCCTCACAATCATCAGGGCAGCCATTCTGGTTGCAGCTGGGTTTACTGCTGCTGCTCGGGAGTTCCTGGAGGACGTTCTTGGAAAGTGGCAATTCAAGGAAGGAAAGTGTTCTCTTGCCATCAATCTGGGCACAGATTGCAGTTCTGTGCGAGAGCCTGGACCTCCTGGAATGGAGGTTGACGAGTATCTGGAAGTTGTCGAATTTTATTCTGTGACACTCTTGGGCAAAATTATTAGTGATCTGGACCATGCTGTCTTCTGGGTCGAGAAAGCCAAATTACCAGAGCAAGCACGACAGGTGAAGCATATGACTGGATACCCCTCAACTTCTCTGCAGTTTTCTTTTCCATTATGTGATGCAAGTGTAGCTGGATTTCTCTTTCTTATTATTTCCTTTGCGGTTTGGAGGTCGGACCTGATTCATAGCTTTGCACTATTTGACAATACTATATTGGAAAATGTGACAGAGATGTTGATTAGAAGTTCCATGCATCATTGCGACACACAGTTTATTTTGCCGATTTCTTTTTTCATCTCAGTTCCGGCTGTCAATGTTTTTTGCTGATTCACTTGTGCAGTGTGTTTACCATTATGTTTCCTTTTTGTTGTCAATATTTGATTATTTTCTGCAGGACCTTTTGAGGAAGTTGCATTCCTTGTTATCGCATAACACATGTAGTTCATCACAAGTCCCTGTCAAGTCACCTTTGGTGGATGATACTAGATCGGATATTGTGTCTACAAAGGAAGTTAGTGATGCTGGAAAATCCGAAATGGCCGAAGGCTCCAACTTTCGAACTGGATTTGCGGAGAAAGAGAAACTCGCTCTGAAACGGCAGCTGAAACTTGGAAAAATCTTGGATATCTTTACCTGGTTTCCCAGAGCTAGTATTAGATTTGGCAATGTCTGGATGCCTTCATCAACTGGGGTGATCCTATTATGCGGTTTAATACTAATTGTTGGTTACGGTTTGCAAAAGAAACGCGGTGCCATCATCATGAGGTAATTCATACTCGACCTTTTTTTCTTTTACTTTCCTCCTCCTTTGGATTGGTAAAAAAAAAAAAAAATCTCGTGATAATGCTTTTATTTCTTGAGTTAATATGAATCTTTTTCATGAGTTGTGAGATGCACCTGGATACATGCTTATGAAATTTGCAGTATCTTCCAAGTTACGAAGTGGAACTTAATTTCAAAAACTGTTTCTTTTTTCCATTAATCTTGTGGAACTACAAGTTTACAAGAGTGGCGTGGTTATGAACCTAATGATAGCAACAAAATGTTGAGCTTGTTGGAATACTTACTGTGTGGTGCTGGTCAACTAGGTGCCTGTTTTAATCTGAAATGAGAAGTGATATCGTGTCTATACAGCTGATATTATTTGGTGCACAATCTGAGTTTGATGAGAGGATGAGGTATAGATGTTCATAGGTAGAATCGTGCAGCGCGTATAATTCCTTTATAACTTTCCCATCTGCTTGCTTCTAGTCTAATATAAAGAAGAAATGAAAGCCATGCTCCGGTACCATAGATTTAGGAACTACATGCATGAGAAGCGATTAATACATCATAAACAGTTGTGGACTGTTTGTTAGTAGTCTGTCTTCATTTCCCACTTTTGTTTTCTGCTGCCAGGCTTGCAAAAAGGAGAGCATTGTCCTTGAAGCAGGCTATGATAGACTTCTGGAGACTTGCATTTTCGTATCAAATGAACCCCTTAGCCGCTGTTCAAGCTGTACCTGGCCCGCCCTCCAGAATTGGATAAACGGCCAATGTTATGCATCATATTCCGTTTCATGCATGTTGCACGACAAAGAACACCAACTGTATGTTCTCAACCTTGCCACGGTACTCATCACCGGCCAATGGAAATGGCAGAGTCCTCCAAACTGGTGTGGGTGTGTAGCTGTGATATGTGCAACCCAGTTGACCAATAATGGTCTCACATGTATAGATTTTGAGCAGTAAACTGTGTCAACTGAATTATGGTGCAGCTTCTAGTTGAAGTGTAAAGGGTACGTCATCTCCCCCTCCCCCCTCCCTCTCACTTTAAACGGGCTGTCTGCAACAATGGGGATGATCATATTTTACACTGTTTAGTCGAAACATGCTAGCTGAACTTGGCACTATAGTGTAAGGTAATTAAGGATTGTTGTGCTCTAGAACAATCGTTGCTCCATGTCCATGTAGTTTATAATTTTGATGATAGTGCAGTTAGTTTGTCACAGTTGTAACCTTTTTTCACATAATAGCGGTTTACTATCAGTGGAAATGATGCTACTTCCGAGTATAATCTCCTCCCTGTCAAAACCAGGCTCATCAAATCTTGGCATGACAGAAGCCTGAAATCCTCAATGATTCTGATGTTGCTGAAGCCACTTCTATTCTCGTGTCAATACTGACCGGACAAGTAGACAACTTCAAGCTAAGAAGCTTCTTGTGGGCAAATAGATACGTGATGAAGGTTACATGTGCTGCATTCAATATCAAATGCCAGGAGGTTAACCTGACCAGAAAGGAGCAACAAAGAACACACGAAGTTCCATGTGGAACTTCACATATTCGACTAACTCAACTGAGATCCAACTGAAGTAAACAGAGGAAAATCCACCAAGCATTATCTACAGCTCATAAAACATGAGTACATTTATACACAAGGTCATGCAGGCAATGTCTATTCACAATGACAGCTTCGGCATCTATCCTCCTCGCATCTTCTGCTTTGCTCTTGTTCTTTAAAAGACCAGAAACACCAAACCTCAAGCAGTATGCATCGAGGTATGTTTTGCTTCAGGTCATGTACACTTGAAGCATGTCCACTGCATCAGTGATCGGAAGATACAAATGGATGCCTGCGGAGATACTCTCTAGATCTTATATCAGCCTGACAGTTCATGGAAACAAAAGATGCGTAAATTTGATGCAACCTTAATGAGATGAATTACACGGGGCAGCGAAGTACAGATGGAGCAACAGATGGGGATCAATCGGATTATATCCTTACTAAATCGAACCAATAGAAAATCATTCAATAAGTTAGATATTACCTGCCGGATGGGCTCCGGGACACGGTACTTGCAACTCAGTTTAACAACTTTAACAGCGGTGGCAAGTGAGGTGCGGTGACCAACAGAAATAAATATAGGCTTCAAGGTAGACAAAGTTGATCTCATAGCCTGCACCCAGACGCCCATAATCAAACCTCAGCCAAACAAAAGTACAGAAAGACTGGTCACAAAAAGCTTTAACTTTCAACTTTATCAAAGGCCATGGACTTGACAGTCTCAGCACATCGCCCATCGAAGAGATCAATAGCAAGACTCACTTGATGCATGCATTTCATAGAAAATCAAACAAATACCAATCTCTTAGTCTCTTACCACCCCCAAGGTGTGACCAGAGCTTCCGATCAAATCAACCAGTTGGCTACAAGAATCATGCTGTAGAAGTTCTCCAACATTGATTCGAGTGAGACCTTCTGTGTGATGAAGCTATAATGAAGAAGAGGGTTCTATTAAAAGCATGTTCAGCACATTCACAAATGGAATCGGTTCATTTCATTCCCATAAGCCTATGAAAGCCCATGTCTGGTTCACTGATTGAGCTTGTTTAACAGAGACCCTCTAATAATAGAAGCTGAAAGATAGGAAGTTTAAGATGCTTACATTTTTACCGACCCCAATTGTCGGAATATCAGCCAACACCCCAAGATGGCAAGCCAAACCAAAGCCTGCAGTACCAGAAACAATCAAGAAGTCCAGTGTATCCACATGAGCACATTGACAAACACACCCAAAATAAGAGAAAGTGCAAATAGAAGAGTATGCAGCAAGAGATATTTAAAAAGAAAAACCAAGCCTATACTTCATCAACTTCTGGGTAGTTCAATGATCTCAGTCCTCTTCAATGGTGCTCAATTTATTTTGGATTTTTGTACTCTGCGTGGAAATGTCTCTGTACAAACTAGCATTTCGTTAAAGACTCTGACACAGGAAAAACTGGTGCTAACAACTATTCAGCATGAAATCTATAGGACAAAGTGCAAACTCTCTCGCTCCCAAAACAGTATCAGCACTGACTTTTTTCTGTAATCTTTCGCTCATCATGATGATGTCTAGAGGAGAAAGCCATGACACTCAGAATACCTGTAGTCGTCCCTCTTTTTCTTTTTTTTTTTTGACCGATTGCAAAGTCTATTTCATTTATTTGCTGATTACAAGAAACGCTTCTCCCCCAACTGACCTTGTGTACAGGTTTGCCTAAGTAATGACCCTAGCAACAAAAAAGATGAAAACAAGACAAAAAAACACTTTGCGATTTCTAATTCCACTCAAGTAGCTGCGAAAGCATGATGATCTCATGTACATGAAGATGGAAACAAATCCACTAGGCAGCAGTATCTAGTATTTAAGATTCAAGTGAAAGATGAGAATATACGATGATCAGTCTGGAAGAATAGCAATATAGGATATTATTCAAACTTAAGAATGCATCCTAATTTTGAATGCCTGCCTCGAGGATGAAGCAATCCATTTCCATCCACCATCAACAGCTGTCAAAAAATTAGTTAGACCAGCCAAAAGGTTAATCAATATGACTTAATAAATCTAATGAAAACTGCAGGGATATGTATTCTGTAATCTGTAGTGTACCAATTGGTAAAAAGTGCACAAGACTTTAGGAGTAAGATGCTCCACAAATTTCGTCATTTACTCATTTATTTCCAATTAGCTTTAGAAACCTCCTCGTCTATAAGTAATACAAATTCCAGACGAACAAAGTGGCTGCAAAGAACAAACCTGCGGGTAAAATGGATTGGAGTCTGTCTTCATCTTCTGCAGAAGTCCCAAAAGAACTGGAACCTAAGGGGGGAAAAAAGAAACACGGTACAGATAAACAAAGATAATCAGATACTAATCATGCTCAATCATATTTAACTAAAATCAGGAATCAGCTAACACTAGCTAGTTGCACTCCAGAAAAGCCTCACATTAGAACCCAACATTCTCAATATTCACTTTGCTTGCCCTTTAACCACCCAAACGACCCTAAAATCCTTCACCGAATCACCGCCCTCACAAACCACAAATTTCATCAACACACCATCGGCCCTATATCCAACCAGACATACCTCTCGAAATGCGAGGAATCCAGCAACATAAGGAACCTCCAACCTCGTCACACAGTAGTCCTCATACACAACCTCCACCGCCTCAACATCCAAAACAACAATGCAACCACAAGCGACCGCCGAATCCTCCTTCGAGAAACTCACATCCACTCCTCCCACATACCTCAACACCTCCTCCTTCCCCTCATCCTCCCCATTTTCATCCGGCAATGCCCAATCGAAATCGTCCTCGATCACCAGTCTCCTCTTCAATTCATCTTGAACCCTGAAAATGGAATAAAACTGAAGGCAATGGGGATTGTAGAAACCCTAATTTGATTTTGGGGATTTGAGAAGGGATTGGGGATTGGAATCGAGGAGAGGGGAGGAGAGAAACTTACGAGATCCAGTCGTTGATTTGGTGTTGCTCTGGTGAGGGAGATGATAAGATCGGCGGCGGCGGAGGCGCGGAGAGAGGAGTCCGCGGCGGCGATGTGGTGGCGCGCGACATTTTTTCGGAGACGCAAATTGCACCCGAGCTGACACTCGAAACTCTTACATGGCACTGTCCGGTGCATGAAATTACCGTGTGACAATAGGGACAACTTAAGTGACAGGGCTGTTGTTTAATTTTGTAACGATCGTTATGCTTTACATTTATCGTATGATAATGATCATAATTCAAGTGGTGTATTTTGATAACATGTTGAAGAATATGTTATTTGGGTTAATTAGAAAAACAGATTATATAAAAATATGTTTTGATAGTTATCATATGAGGATAATACATATTAGAAATTGATAAGTCATTTGATTTAGTCGATTAAAAATTACTCGTATGATATTCATGTGAAAGAAGTTTTATCATCACAGAACATCAGGTTGAAATGTTTCTTGATGTCAAATTTCATAATCAGATGAGTATAGACCAAGTAATTATTTTTGTACGATGAGGTACAAATCAGTCGAAGGGTCTTCGCATAATTTTGATTCTAGAAGCTGATTAGTCAATATTGGAGTAAGAATGTTCTGTTTAACTTTGTGATAAGTCGTCGTTAAGCAATGACGATAGGTTTTGACTCAGTTTAGTTCAGTTGGGTGGTATTGCACTCTCCACTCAATTCTTGACCCACGCACCATTTTGGCAAAGTGCATTACATGTGCAACCATAGTCAATTTTGAAATGCTAGTCCTCATAAAAGTAGTGAATTGAAATATTGGGTGGTGACCAAACAATAGTGATTTGGACCGCCAACAATCGATATAATTTAGTTTGTTGACGCGTCGTATTCGAACGGATCAATGAAGTCACGTATATGCAAAGATATATATTCTAACACTCTGGTTTTATTGTTCTAAGCTTAAGCAATGTATCGGACAAAGATGATTCCTGTATAATATGAACTATAGAGAAAACATCCAGAAAATAGAGATGCATGAGGATCTGTTCTTTGGTTAATGTCTTTTCATTATCATAAGCTTCCAAAGGTCTTTTCTTTAGTTAATGTCGTTTCATCATCATAATCTGTTCTTAGTTTAGACAAAGATGTATTATCATTTTTCAAAGTTCCAACCAATAGAACAACGTAGACATACATATATACATTTGTCGTGCTTCATGTATCCTTTGATGGTCTTAGTTTCACACCAATATGTCTTAGTTTCCATAGTTAGTAAAAATAAGAAAAAAAAAACGATAAAAATACGTTGATTATTTAAATTATACAAAATATATAATTAATTTTAATAAAATATTAATATTTAATTCATATATGAAATAGATTCATTTAAATTATACGTATGTTGTTTTTTACTAACTATGTATATTCCTCGTCGCCGAGTATTCAATCGGTAGGATTCCACTAGCAACATGTTAGGCTCATAATGAGAAACTTGTACAACCGTACGTAAATGCTTTGATAGCAAGTGATAACCAATCAATTTAAACCCCTTTATGAATTCGGCTACACATCTCAACAAATACTCCGCATGTAGTTGCGGGCGAAGTTAGCAATCTTCCTATATTTCACAAGCTGAAAATTCAGTCTCCATCACTTTTGCTGACTACTAAACTCTTTTTATCATATTTCGATTTATTTATTAAATTTATTTTGGACAAAGTGGGAGGGGCAATTATCAACTAGTGGCTAAGGAGCCACTGGGAACTTTGATATTTATATGTGAGTGATAGCTCCAAAGTTTTGGACCAAAAACATAAGTCATATGGCTAAGTTCAGCAGTATAGTGATTGTTTTCTCTTGCATCAGTTTCATTGATCTGTTTAGTGTTGAGGTAGCGGCGGCCGGACGAAATCTGCAACATGACGATGAAGCAGGGACGCTACATGATCACTATCATCATGTTAAGGTTTCGTCTTTCTCGCCGCGAGAAAGTTGCAGGAGTTCTCCCAAAGGTTAGTGATCTACTGTTATTTATCTCCCTAAGTATTCTTACTACAGGGATTCATGTTGTTTGCTTTCGTCACTGTTAAGCTCGTGCTGTGATAGTTCATAGTCATGAGGTTGCAAATCAGCAAAACAACTTTTAATCTTAGTCGTCAGGGTTTTTCTGAAATCATTAGATTGGATTCAGGCCTTGATCACCAATATGATGATTTCATCGTACGACATGATCTTGTCATATGTCGATAAATCAGCAGTTCTTTTTCATATTATGTTCACTAAGATCAATAAAGATTGACAGAAACTATTATTTGATCGATCACGAAATTGACCAAAAGCTTCATTAGTTGAGTCTTGATCGTCTTATGGTATTTCAGGATCACTCTGTTTCTTATCTAGTTATGAGAAAGATGATGCAACAGTGAATAGCCTAACTCATGGAGAAATTAAAAGCATGGTGAGTAATTAGTTAGGGTCCAATGATGAATCAACAAAGGCTCATTGCAGCCTCAGAATGGGAATCTGAATCTGTTGGGTCCCACACCTTGCTTGTAAGCAAGTTTAAGTCTCATCTTCCCACCTAATGAAAACGAAGGCTCAGCTGAACAACGACAACATGATTAATGGAGAAGCCGATTCATATTTGGACGACAACTAAGCCAACACAAAAGGAAACGTAAAAGATCAAAACAATAGATATGTGATAGCTGGTTGTCCCATTATTGTCTTTCCATTATCAAATCAAAATCACGATCTTATGATCTCCTGCCACGAAATATTCCACTACGTATATATCATATTGAGAAATTATTCTATTAAAATTATGAACCGATGATATAAGACCACCATGGATCTTAACACGGCCAACCATATATCTGCATCACATGATCACTCATGATGCGATTTAAAAATTAAAAATGCTGGGTCACGGTATTATTTTGTCGAGTCTTTGTCTAATATGAATCTCACATGCAAGAATTGACTTCAAAAGTATCATAATTGAAAGCAATTTGACTTGGTTATTATTATGGGCTTAGAAAAAGAAGACAATGAATGCTCTCGAAAAAAAGAATACTACTTCAAGTCTTCAACCAATTTCTTTAACGATTTTTTCAAATTGATTCTCTGCATTTTCTTCATCTTTGCTGATTATCAGGTCAAAAGCAAGATGCGAGTTTAGAAGTGGTACACAGTTATGGACCGTGCACGAAACGAAATCTTGATGAAACCAGCAACCCGACTCATAGTGAGATCCTCGAAAGGGACGAAGCCCGAGTCAAGTACATTCATTCTCGAGTCAGCCTACCTACGGTCCATAAGGTTGCAGCAAGTGCAGTAACGCTTCCAGCGAAATCAGGAATCTCGATCGGCTCAGGAAACTACTTGGTCTCTGTTGGACTTGGCACTCCAGCAAGGCAACTTAACCTGATATTTGACACAGGTATGAGTCTCAGAGTCTCCGGTTCCATATACATGATCAAACTTGTTCAACTAAACCCGATTCTAAATTTTCAATCCATTAAACTTAACTAGTACCACGTGCTTGTGTAAACTGTAATCATTATCGTCCACTTCCTTCCATTACATATAAATATATTATAGACGCTTACATAAAAGGTTACTCCCTTCGTCTGTCATATTGATAGGATAATAATATGTTATGTGTGATTTACACAATAACAACCAACAAAATAAAGAGGATGAATTTCCCAACGGGTTTGCAAATTAGGGCTCGAGCTTTCGATCGCCTGATTTCGTTTCTGGTCCTTTGTTCGAATCAATGGAGAGATCGATGATCGTCAATGAAATTGGGGAAATTAGGTCAAACATTTCCATGGATTTGATTTCGGAAGTGGTATCAAATCTTTCACCACATGTAATGCTTCTCTTCTTCTTCATTTGAACCTGATTGAGCAATGTCTATTTAGATGTCATGATTTCTAGTTCAAATTATAACATGAAACCATGCTGTCGTGTTAAGCATTGAGTTTGATATCGTGTTAAACCGGTTATCATTGAATGTTATGTTATGCAAAGTTGGGTTAGGGGATAGGAAAAATGATGTGTGCTGCAAACAACTATAGAGTTAATGAGTGTTTTTACCGTCCGTAATTGAGTGGCGTTGCTTCATGGTCAGTTTGTTTTGTAGTCTTCCGTCGGTGGGTTTTCTTAAGTCTAAGTAGGTTGCAGCAGCTAGTTTACTACCTCTCGTTGCACAAACGCTTGTGCATCTGTAACACCATATATACTCATTAAGAATTTTGTAGCACAAACAGCGTCTAGTCAGCTAGTTAAATAGCTGACAACATGGTTTCACTTTTTAAATAGTCAGCTAGTTATCGTGTTTGTTAGTTCTTCAATAATCTGTTCTTGTGGTCTTCACTTGCAGGAAGTGACTTCACTTGGACCCAATGCCAGCCTTGTGTTGGTACTTGCTACTCTCAAGTTGATGCTATCTTTAACCCGAGTGCGTCGAGCACATACACCAATATCTCGTGCAGTTCAGCGGCATGTGCCAGTATTGCTCTGGCCACGAGCGCGCCACCGGGTTGCTCTGGTTCTACCTGCGTTTATGGCGTTCAATATGGGGACTCTTCCTTCTCTGTGGGCTTTTATGGAACAGAAACACTTACCCTGACTCCTGGCAACGTCTTTCCAAATTTCAAGTTTGGTTGTGGGGAGAATAGCCAAGGGTTTAGGGGCTCCGACGGGTTGCTTGGGCTTGGACGGAACCAGGTTTCAGCTTTCTCACAGGTTGCGACTAAGTATGGACGATATTTTTCTTACTGCTTGCCGACAAGGTCTGGCTCTGGTGGTTCGCTCACATTCGGCAACAGTGGCTCGGTAAGTTTTCCAATTGTAGGAAGTCACTTACTTAAGTATCATGGTCTCTTTTATGAATGTAAGGACCAAGATGCATTTTTTAAGGTGTTTATATGCTGTTTATACTCAACCATTTAAGTCACTTTCTTACCTATATGCTGTTTATATGCTAGTTTTTAAGGTGCTTATATGCTTTTTTTCTTACCTATAGTTGATTCTGTTCTGACCCTCTTCTTATTTTACTTTCTGAAGTCACTTGTTCTTGTTCTTGACAGGCCTCGTCCGCAACGGTATACACTCCTCTCCTGTCAAGCTCCCAAAACCCAACATTTTACTTCTTGAGCCTGCAGGGGATCACTGTTGGTGGCATCAAACTATCCATCTCTCCCTCTGTTTTCTCCACCGCTGGCACCATCATCGACTCAGGCACGGTCATAACTCGCTTGCCACCAGCAGCATACAGCGCTCTCAAAACTACCTTCAAGCAGCTCATGTCCAACTACCCGACCACATCTGCTCTCTCGATCCTGGACACCTGCTATGATTTCAGTTCGTACACCACGGTCTCAGTGCCAGTAATCACCCTCTTGTTCAGTAACGGTGCACAGGTGAGGCTTGGCATCCCAGGAATACTATATGGGACGAGCTCTCAGACGTGCCTTGCCTTTGCTGGGAACAGTGATTCCAGTTCTGTGGGGATACTCGGGAACACCCAGCAACAGACGTTTAATGTGATTTATGATGTCGCCGGTGGAAGGCTAGGTTTTGGACCCGGAGGCTGCAGCTAATGATGCTGATGTTCAGTGTGGTTCGTTCATGGATGGACTAGTAACAACTGTGAAATACGGATAGAAAGAAAACACACCCTGATATACTGCTTTTTGCTCTATTTCTACCTTTGTAAGCATTGTTTCCCTTTGACATCCCCTCTCATTCTCGCCCATCTTAGTAACCTGTCGACCCCTAACGGGGAAAGCAGGGGAAAAACGGTCATAGTATAATTTGACCATATGATGTATCTAAAAGTCATCGATGAGAGGGAGCTGTTACATAAAAGGGTGTGGTATAAGGATTATTGTGGCGAATTGTATCCTGAATCTTTCTAGGTTGTAAATAAATGACCTGAAAGTTAATGCTAAAGTAATACGTTGGGTGCTGCCAATATATGAACTTGAATCTTTAGCGGTACGATATTTAGCAACTGTGAGGAGATGCTGTAGCTATGTACATTTTGGTGTATATTTTGAGAGGGGGATGAGGTCTTCTTCCCCTCGGCTTTCGCCTTTTTTAGTCGCTTCTTGGCTTCCCCTGAGCGAGGAGAGGATAGTAGAGCTTGGGATACTCGGCTGGGTGTGTGAGAGCCATACGGAAGAGAAGATGCGCTGTGGTTATAAGCATATAGCGGTGACAAGTTTACAGTTTCGTTCGAATTCTTGAAGCGGATTTGAGGGTGGTGGCAGACTGGCAGTTGGTTAGTTTATGATCCTAGGATAATTCGTTTTAGGGATGCTGTGTGTTCCTATTTCTTGTTTATTGGTATTGGCTTGGTTGAGGAATATGTAGTTCGATCTTGTCTGAATTGCATTGCTGAGATTTCGGTTATATTATTTTTGGGGTTGTTAGATGATTCCAACTGGGGATTCAATCGTCTATTTAAGAACAATATAAAAACATAGTTATTAAACTCAGACTGATCAGGCCTGTACAACTGGTTGAATCGTGACCTGGTGGCTTGGTCGGGTCGATCGGATGAAAAAACCAAACATGCAATCAACTCGGGTTGATCCGGTCAAACCCGGGCAAAAACCCGGACGGTTGAATTGAAGAAAAAAACAACACTAAAAAAATTATAAAAAAAACCTTAAAAAATATACATATAAGTTATATAAGTTACATTTTTACTTATGTAAGACTTATAAATAGATATTTTGATCAAAAATAATACATTAATATTAACATAAATAAAACAATATCAAAATGATCAAACCGACAGTTCAACCGGTTACACTAGTGACACATTGACCTGAGGCCTCAGCTGGGTCGATGATCGATCCGATTCTCTAACTATGACATCCATACACCTTTTTTTTTTTTTTTTTTTTTTTCCTTTTCTAAGCTGTGGCTCTTGAGTCCCCTTGGCCGCCCTAGTATTTCTTCAACTTGTGTGGATCGAACTTCTCAGTTTTAAACTCCCTGTATACACATAACGCTTGTCTTTGCTTCTACGATTGAAGTAGTTCTTGTAGTGAACCAATTTTTTTTTTTTTTTTTTTGTTTTTTTGTTTTGTGATGAGTTGCAAACTCATTCATTGGTTATGAATGGTTATTATTATTACTTCGTTATAGGCGTCTCCATTAACCCCATCCCTCCCCTCCACTAAACTTTTAACTGCGAAAGGTCGAGAAAATCATATTTGTTCAAGTTCACCCATGTAGCAGGACAATTCTGTTCATCCATCACTTGTCCATATACTGAAAATTTCCTTAAATAATATGGCAGTGATAGCATTGGATTTTTGATGATTATGCTCGAAGCATTTTGAGAGATGGTTCTCTGTTGCTGGTTTGCTGCCTTCACTTACAAGTAGAGCGAAAGAAGGAGATGCATTACGACTTGAGGTCAAGCGAGGAGAATCCCTGGTGCCTGCCGCATTGTCCCAACGTGCTCACAATTATCACAAGCGGTGGCTGGGTTCACAGAAAAAAAGAATACTGCAGCATGCGCTCACTACACCGTTCTTAATCAAGAAAGCACAGTGTGACTTACGGAAAATGCTTGTTTTACTCCCCATGAGAATAATCTGAAACGGAAGGCAGATATGTCATGTAATTGGTCAGCATCTTGAATGCGTGGCAACTCATTTACCAGGCCTCAAACTCTAGGCTCGAGATCTGTACTTTGATCCTGCAATTTTAAATATAGCTTAGCACCCTGCAGCAGCTATCGATGCAAAGAACCAAACAGTCCAAACTGATTCCAGGAACAGTATTTACATCGAAAACTAGTGTTGAGCAGAATTTCTCAAGTAAAAACCAATGAAAAAGGTCGTCCTCCGTGGCTGCAAACTTTGCACTAGAGCTGCTCCTGTTAATAATGAAATAGTAATTGATCAAGTGCTACCATGTGCAACAAGTTAGCTTGAAAGATCTGTCAAAAGTTGAACTGACAAGCAGACTTTGAGACAGCTTCAACAGCTTTACGGCTTTGATATGTTGACTCGGGTGCAAAGGTTTTGCTTGTACGTATGTCATAAGATTTGAACATCAAGTGTCATCAGGACTTGGAGAAGGAAAAGAGAGGAAGGCTTTGAACAAGATGAAACAACTGCATTTGAGCGAAGAAATCCTGAAACGGTTATAGAATCTGGAAGTTTTAAAAGAAGAATCAGAAGACTACTTGAATCAACTTGGTGCATCAATAATGGTTCGTTCTCTCATGAGACAAAATTGCTGTTGAAAAACTATGCAAGCAACTCCAAGTAAGTTAGTGTTCTGTTAGTGCAGTTGCCTAATCCGTCAATCACCAAGTAAAGTATTACTTCCTTCGTCCCATAATACATGTAATATTTTTTTATTATGAGAATGAATCCCTCGAGTAGGGTTTTCCATTAATCATCAAGTATATAGGAACGCGGAAATCCCTTCGTGAAGATATCAGCATACTGATAGAAGAAAACTAGGAACGTTTAGGACACGAATTGACCCCAAAGAAACCTTTTTCTTTTTCCATAGTTAAGTTACATCAGCAGCCATTGATACCCAAAACAATCGGGTAAGTAGGCTTGAAAATACAACAATGAAACACAAACAAGATATCAATGTAGCTACCTACACCTGCAATCTCCTTAACATTACTGAGCTTCCAGAATGCCCGTCAAAGCTTCAAGGAGATGCACCAGGTTCATCAACACCACCCGTTTACCATACATCCCTGTAGTCCAGCTCACACTCCCTGAACAACAATCCCGCCATACATAAGATCATCAGAGTTGGCCCAGTTTTCTGACACATCGTCTTCGACACACCATCCTCATCAACTCTGGCGAGTGAACAAAAGAGTGCGCGTGGATTGGAAGCTCCGGCCACCACACCTTTATCCAATGCCAAAGCCGCAATAAGATCAATTCCCGGATCATAATCCAATTGGGATTCTTATTGTTAAAATCAATTCCTAAAAGTAACCTTCTCACGAACAAAATGGATATCAAGCTGTACGTGCTTGGTACGCTGGTGCTGAATTGAATTGGATGACAAATAGATCACACTGATATTGTCACAATAGACAAAAGTAGCACAGGTCATTGGATGAAGGAGCTCAAGCAAACGGTTTTGCAACCAGCAAGTCTTAGCAACGGCATTGGTGACGTCTCTATGCTTGGCCTCGGCACTGTGTTGAGGTTGTTGACTATTTCACCTTCTCGTTTGATATACGATAGGCTCAGGATTATATATGTTTACAATCTGTAGGGGCTTATTTTTTATTAGGTGAGTGTATGGTACATCAGACGAGGACGTGAAGTAGTCGACAATCTCAATAGTTATATTCTCATATAAGAGTATAATTTTTTTTGTGATAGTGAGGTTAATTATAACAGTAGTGAGAGGAGATAACGAGTGTATTATAGCTAAGTTAACTGAGTGTGATTTGATTATGTACTTTTGTTAGATAAAAACTTTTCAAATAGGATATGCTACAATTTCAGTGGGACATTAAAAAAAAACAAATATTGTATTTATTACGGGACAAATTGAGTATATACAGTTTGGGTACCAATTTTAATTTTGACAGTTTATATAAATATAAAATTATAATTCACACATGTATGACATACGGTTCATGGAGTTAATGTTTACAGTTCATGAATTTCAATGAGTATTACAACGTTCACTCGGATATTTTTGTGCAATTTATTGGATAAAACTAAATACAGTGCAAACATAACTAATTCCAAAGTTTTCAAATTATCGTTAGCATGGTTGCAGCACCACCAACATATGTACTGACTACTGAATATTGGGCCATTGATTCGCCGCCTGATCGCATAAAGCAAGGCACTACTTGCCTGATTAATGATTTTGTACCATAACCAACTCCAATTTAGCAAAGTTCGATTCCTGCAAGTCATTAGTTTAACAACCTCGAAATGGGAATTCAGGCAGCAAGTACGTGTTCTGAAAGATGAAAAGGAATTGAATCAAAATATATATAAAATGAGTTACGAGTCAATCAATATAGCACGAAACCGGTAAAAAGATAAGATAATCTTTTCCAAAATCATCAAACTTCCTTACACCCCTAAAATGAGGACAAACCGGTAAATTGTCAGATTATTTTTTTTCTTTTCAAACTCACAAACAATGAAATTATAGTATCCAAACTTTTCTTTTTAAAATTCACAAACAAACACAAAATAAAATTATTACTTCTTAAAAATCACAAACAAATAAAGAAATTATAATACCAAACTTTTCTTCTTAAAATCCACAAACAAAATTTACTTTTCCTTCTCTCCATTTATTTTTAATTTTATTTACTTCATCTTTCCTCCGCTTAAAACTCACAAAGATTTAGATCTAATAATAGAAGATATGGAATTACCTTAACTTGG
>JAOVYX010015381.1:0-57510 GCA_035668315.1 Drosera spatulata
TTCGACTTATCAGACTCCTCTTCTTCCTCCTCAGGTCCTTCACTCTGTTTCAAGCAAGATATCATCTCAGCATAGGAGCATAAGCATATACCAAACCTCAAAAACCACTAGCAAAACTAGTAAATACCAATTTCTTATTGTAGGCTTTAATATTCTTCTCATACTCAGCCTTCCTCTGCTGAGCCTTCTGTTGATACGGTAACTTCTCCTATAAACCCCAAAAAAAACAAAACAAAACCACAAGTTAAGTCGAGATCTGATCGATATATCCAGACGCTGGGGACAACACAGTTCACGAAAATTATCGAGTTATTTAACTCACAGCATCTGAAAGAGACTTCCATTTGTCTCCACCAGCTTTCCCCACCTTCACACATGAAAAGGCAAAAATAAAACAGACCCATAAACACAGTCTAAGCCTGGGAAAAAAACAAATTAGAGAATCAAAAGCAAAGTAACAATCAAATGATAATTGTGAGGCAAGGAACACTAACAGCAGCAACAGAATTGTTGCCAGGATTCTTCTCTTTGAACTGTGCTCTGAACTCCTCCCTTCATTCACAAAAAGATAAGAACAAGTCAACCTCGCTATCAAACACAATTACAACTGTACAAATAGTCTGAACTTAGTACGAATCTATGACGCATGCAGGCTGGATATACTCATAAAAACACATTAAATAAATACTAACATGAAGACGAAGAAGGCACTTGCAGGCCTCTTCGGCTTGCTAGGATCCTTAGCTGCCTTCTCCTTCTTCGGCTTTGACACAGCTCCTTTCTTCACCGACAGCCTACACAACAAGGAAACACAAACAACAGCACCAAACCAAAAGTGCACATCAGCGACCTATCTTTCAAGCAAAACAAGATCAGCACAAGACTAGATCTGAACAACAAATACAGAGATAGCAACTAACTGTCCACATCAATTAAATCAAACAAATCCACAACAATTGAATCGATGTACCGGTACAAGTAAAAACACACAGAAGTGCTCAATCAAACAAGCAAACAACCAAAACAACTTCAGATTGGAAGTAGATCTGTACAACAAACACATAGACAGCTCTCAGCAACAATGAATCTAAGAAAACCACAACAACCAATCAAACTCAGCATGCATCAATCATCAACGAACTATTAGTACACATGAGAATGCACATCAGGTAACAATCTGACAACCAAGACGACCTGAAACAAGACTAGATCTACACAATACACACAGAGAACAATGAACTCTCCACGTCAACTGAATCAGACTAAAACATAGCAAGCAAATCAAACACGGCAAGCACAAATCATCAATAGCGAAAACACATATCAACGATCAATCTAACAATCAAAACGACTTCATTCAAATCCTAGATCTAATCAAAAAACACAAACACAACAACGACCAGCTCTCAACTCCTCACATCAACCTCACCAACCAAATCCAAACCACAGAATTCAACAACCACAGCAAGCAAATCATCCATCACCGACTCAACCACAACACAACAAGCACAAACACACGAGCACGTACTTCTTATCGGTCTTCTTCGAGTCAGCTTTCACTCTCGGCATCACGATCGATTCCTGCACCACAAAAAAAAAAACGCACAAAATTCATCAAAACCAGTCACAAAACCATCGAAACTGGAGAAACATCGATCGAATTTCTATTCGAGAGAGGAGGATTCGAGGTACCTGAGATCTAGGGTTAGGGTTTTGAGGGGGGAGAGAGGAGAGGGGATAGTGGGTGCGGTTTTTGTGAGGGGAAGTGAGAAGGGGGAAAATAAAGGGGGCGAGGGGTGCGGAGGGGAATTGAAGTTGAATTTCAATATTGGGGAGGGGAATAGAGGAAGGGTGTTGTGATGGAAAAATTGGCCCAAACTCCAATGTGAAATTTTGGGCGGGATGCTAAAATTTTTGGGATATTTTGTACCAACCCGTGGACTACGCTTATGGTACTTTGCTCCATTTTCATATCCGTTGAAACACTTGTACCGTTTTGACCTAATTGAATTGTAAAAGTCAATATTTATATTCCATGAGATGAAATTTGATGTGAATTCCGAAACGATTTTGAATTATTTTATGTTATATTTGTCATAAAATATATTTTTTACGTCCAAAAAAAATACAATATTTTTTTTTATATTTCATAAAAATTATACTTTCTTTATCTCAGATAATTTATGATATATTATTAAAAATAGATGTCCCATATAAACTATAACGTTTTTTAACTTAAAAAGTTTTGATTGTCAAAATATCCCTAATTTATATCAAATCATCTTCTGCATCATTATCCCTACTTCATATCCAACCATTTTCTCCATCATTATTTTCTCTCTCTTTATCCACTCACAATTCTCACTCTTACTCTTTCTACTTTATCTTATTCTTTTTTCTATCCGTTCATAATTACTATTCATCCATTCAATATTCCAACAAGGACATATTGGTAAAATATATCAAAGTCAATCCAATTCCTTAATAATCATGTCAAGTCAAAATATTATAATTTATATGGGACGTAAAGAATAATATTTTTTTTATCTGAAACTTTTTTTCTTTTAGGATATCAAAATATCTTTATCTTTTACTCTATTATACATCAACTCATCCTACAATAATTTCTTATCCTTTTCTTCTTTTTTTTTGTCTCCTTCGGTTCACAAAGTTGAAAGGTAAAAAAAATTGTACTCACCACACACAAATTCTCATGATAATTAGTTTGTTGCATTTAATTTTCGACTCATGGAGTAAATACTAATCCCGATTTGATTTATGTATCATAACCTCATAAAAAAAAAGTACCATAACCGTACGATGCTTCTCAAGGTACACATTAAGAGCATCGACAACGGTTTTAATCTTCAAACTCAAAAAGAAGTGGTTTGCTGATCATTTTTGGAGAGGCTTGTGTTTTGAAGGTTAAAATTGCTGAATGCATACAATGAGACCCGATTGAGAGGCTTGATTCGTGAACGAAAAAGTGAAGATGGTGAAGATGAAAAAAAAAAATAATATGTGTGGTAATGTAGCGTCCTAATTTTTCATAATATATTAATGCATAATAATACAAATGACATTACTGTCGCTGAGTCCCAACACCCCGATAAAACAAAAATTACTTAACCGATTTAGGTACAGAAATAAATAAAATCCGCTTAGACATAACCAGTAATATTATCAAATACATCAAAAACTTCTTATTTATTACATATTTCACATAATTCATAAACCATAATACACTAGATACATATTAGCACCATAACCTATATCACACCTGCCCGTCGTCACTAGTTTCTGAAAACACAGAGAAGAGAAAAACACAGAAAAATAATAACCATGAGTCATATGAACTCAATAATATATCGGCTCACTTACCAGTGGTTACACGAGAGAAGAAGATAAGAAAAGAAAGCAAAATGATCATTTAGGTCCTTTGTTCCAGCACTCTGAAACTTATCATATCAATCCGACATTCACAATTATCATCTTAAAAACACAATAAAGACGAACAATAGATACCCTCGGTGTTATAATTGGTTAGATCGAGATTCGTCAGACTGTTGAAATCTATCAGATTTGCTAGATCTTACATCATCTCGTTTTTTTTTTTCGTTTCTGCAAAGAAAGCATCCTTCTCTGCCAAAAAGCGTTCCAAATTCACGGCCTTATCATACATTTGTTGGTATGAAACAAATGTATGGGTTAACAAGCTTATCTTGAACCTCAAACTAAGACCCTTCACAAACTTTCGTTTCTTTTCACCTTTCGAGGTATAGAACGAAGGCACAAATCACAGCAACGTTGTGAATCTTGTTGCATACTCCGTAACATTCATGTCACCTTGCTCTAGAAGAGAACCCCTTCCTCGTCCGGTTCCTTACAGACTCAGGATAGTACCCATCGCGAATAAGCTCCTTCAATTGTTCCCAATCAAAGCTAGGAAGTTCAGCTCATTCTGCGACCATGGTCCACCAATTGTTAGTTTCACCCTCGAAGTAATATACCCCAAATCTGACCTTCAGTTTGTCGATACACCCTACAGCCTCCGAACCAGTTCTCTAGAACTGTCGGATCATCATCTCCTATAAACCGTTTTGGACGGTATGTATTAAGCCTCTGGAAGTAATTCTCAGTGTCAGGTTCAGCAGGTTCCTCTGCTCTCCTTCTGATCCTTAGAAGCTCTTCCATCATCACAACGATGGGGTCAACTGACTGCTGTTTCGGGGGTTGTTATTCCGTTGCTACTTCATGGATCCCTTCCTGCACCGTAGGATGAGCTCCCGTAGCATAGCCCACTGATTCCGTTGACCCTTCAGTTTGAATAGTCTCATTTTCAATGTGTGTCATCACCCTATAAGTTAAGCATTTGCAAAATGTGAATTCACATTATTTTCATGAGCATCACTATAATTCCAAGCATTGTTAATTATTATCCCTTAAAATTTTTTTTATGGTCATTAATATGGAATAGAGACAACAAATTTTATTATTATTACATACATGATGCATAGATAACCACACCAAATCAAGACTTTTATAATTAATCACTCACATATATAATAACCTTCCATTGCATAGAGGTGTCATAAGTAGCAAAGACGCACCACAACCTCAAAAAGAGTACACACTTAAAGATCGTATCATATATTACAAACATTCATATAAATATACCTTTCAACAGAATTCATCCTCCTCGGATTCACTCTCAGAGTTCTCCTCGGATCCAAACACTTCATTAATAACTCTATCAACCACCATTTCAAAGTTCACTATCCATTTGTCATTTCGATAATAAACTTCTTCATTAGGCTTCATAGCTTGTGACAGTGAGTCATATATCAACAGATTTGGATACCAACGGTCTCAATATGTCATGTCAATAAACTCCGATAAGGAGCAGAAGATTGCCACCACTTGATATGTTAGATGTCTTATATCATCATCAATCCTTTTCAACTCCCATTTGTTTCTCTTTACTTTGAGCAAATATATCCTTATGTGCTCCCATATCCTTTTCCTACGGACTTCTTCATTCACATGCTCGTATCCTTGACTTCTAGTCTTTTTCATATTGTACATAACACAAACTTATCTTAATAATATGTCCAAAAATATGGAATAAGTTTAAAACCAAGTATAAGCATAAGAAAGCTTAATATTTTATTTAGTCCTCAAATTAGGCATAAAATATTTACTTAAACCTAAGTGATTTTATTTATTCCTTAACCTAAATCTTGCTCTGATACTAATCAGTAACGTCCCGATTTTTCATAACATATTAATACATAATGATACAAATGACGTCACTGCCGTTAAGTCCCAACATCCCAGGTCCACAAAAATTACTTAACCGGTTTAGATACAGAAATAAATAAAATACACTTAAACATAATCAGTAATATTATCAAATATAGGGAAAAGTTTTCATTTATTACATATTTTACTTAATTCATAAACCATAACACAGTAGATCCACATTAGCACCATAACCTATATCATACCTGCCCGTCGTCTCTAAATTCTGAAAACACAGAGAAGAGAAAAACACAGAAAAATATTAACCGTGAGCCATATCAGCTCAATAATATGTTAGGGGTTACACGAGAGAAGAAGATAAGAAAAGAAAAGTGAAATGACCACTTACCTCCTTTGTTCCAGCATTCTGAAACTTATCATATCAATCCGACATTCACAATTATCATCTTAAAAACACAGTAAAGATAGACAATAGATATCCTCAATGTTATAATTGTGCCATTGGCGAGACTTATTCAATTTCAACCTATCAAGCTTTATTCTACTTTAGTAAAAGGGACATCCGCGAAAGGGGATTTGTCAAACCGAAGTTCAGGATCTCCTGCAGTGAGTTTTCCTCATACCAAAACGACCTCACAAGGTCGATGAAAGAATGTCACCACCAAGTCAGTGTATAACATATACGACAGACACAACGCTCTTTTTGTCTTATATCATGAAGTTATCTCCTCAATTATGGATTTACACTCCTTTCACTCACTCATCCTATTTATACCAACAATTAAGGCATAACACAAACCCACGTATCATCTTATCACGGCATAACAGTTGCAGTCAGTATTTTACGTCAGCTGCATTTAGTGACAACGTCCATACATTCCAATACATATTATTATACTCACGGTATAATAATACGCATCGTCACACATAATAAATCTAAACGTTATTTTCTTATTGAAACTTCCTCACATACACACTCAGCTTGTCCTTTGGCCTCTCAACGAGCAGCGTCTTCAGTTCCTATAAATAACATGATAGGATTCATATATTAATACATTTCTTTATGAATGTTTGTTTGTATTTCGTGAAAAACTATCATATTAATATTATGAGATGATGCTGAGCTTTATAAAAGCCTTTGATACTTATTTTGATTGTCCATGATGATGATTTTATATATTGAATATCATTAGAGATATTTGGAGTCATTTTAGGATCAAAACGATTATTCTTGGTCCAAAAGGTTTTAAAACGGCATCTCGACCTTTGGGACGGACATTTGACCTCTGGAATGAGTATCCCGACCTCTGGAACGAGAGTTCCGGCCTTTGAAGTGAGCTTCCTGACCTCTAGAACGAGTGTCTTAGATTCTGTCCGTACTGACCTTTTGACGTATTTAAATCTATAACTTCTTGTATGCAACTTAAAAAATTATTTCGTAAATTTTTACATAAACTAGACTTCATAATATTCTCAGTAAAGTAAAGTTTTCATCATAAAATCTTATCAATAATAGCACTTAATTAGTTCAAGTTTATATTTTTTTGTTAATTCAAACAGTTTGACCTTATCTTACTAATTTGATCATAACTCTCCATGTACAACTCCAAATAATTATTTGTAAATTATTTTGAAAACTAAACTTTCATATATTTTCATTGATATAAGTCTTATCTCATAAGTATTACTATATAATTTCATATCAAGTCATAAAGTTATCCCTGCAACGAGTTTTTTGCAGATTGACATATCCGCACGTTTTAATTTATAATTTAAGATTCTTAACTCTAAATCAAGATTTATTAACTTTGGTAGAAAATAAACATGTAAGAATTCAACATATATTAATATCAAGATTTATCAAAGAGTGTATAATATTTCACAAAATTTTCTAATTAAGATGATTGTCTTCTCTCAACAACAGTGAATGTTCCACGTCTTATTCGCCTTATCACCAACCTTCTCCTCTTCTCCTTAAACTTCTTTTTCTTCTCTTTTCTTTCTTAACTCTAATGTAAGAAGTGTTTTGTTTTGTGTTTGTAAGGAATTTTCAAGGAGAAAAGAATTTATATTTATAAAAAATTAAATCAATTAAAATAATTTAAGTGAAATATTAGTGGATATTTAGTGGATAATTTGTGGGTATTTAGTGGACATTAGTGGGTAATTAATTTAATTCAGGTGGAGTAAGAATTAACATAAAAAAAATGAGTGCTAAAATTAGGTTTTGACCATTTTTGTATAAATACGGTATTTTCATATTAATATCGTATTTTTTCATACTTACGTATTAAGATTGTATTTCATCCATATTTTCTATTCTTTTCCTATTATATAGTCAAATAAGACTTTAAATCTCATAAAATAAATTATAATATAAATAATTTTATAAAATTTCTTGGATCCTTACCCAGAGAGGAGAAAGAGGATGAAACGTTGACGGAGGCTCTCAGGTAGTAACTCATACAGTAAAATTTTGGATCAAGATCCTCCAAATTTGAGGTGGAGTATTTTTTCACCATTATGGCCATTTTTGTGCCTTTGCTCTCCATATAAGGAGTTACTCAGGGAAAAAACTCCAAAATATAATATAATATAATATAATATATATCATATTATTTAATCGTTTTTAAACATGATAAACCATATCAAATCATTCCGATATCCAACTTTATGAAGAGAGATTATTTTCATTTTAAAAAATTATAATTAAAAATAAATAAAATAAAATTATTATTGTAATTTAAAAAAATGAGTTAAAAAATTTAAATCGATTTAATAAAATCTAATATAATATATATCTTAATCAATCAAATTTAAAACAACATCCTGATTTCTTCTCTCATCGACCATCGTAACTTGATTTTTAATAATCTAATATATATCAAAATTTAATCATCGTGATTTTCCATGATAAAATTCTCAATAAAAAAAAGTACATCTAAATCTAATAATCATGATTTTATTTTTTTTATAAATTGTTAGGTCTTTAGCTTACCTAAACTAAATATAAACTTTAATATCTCAAATTTAACACAACATATTTGGATCAAATAATAACTAAAAAATCCTAACAATTTTAAATTTAAAATCTCATTTAGTATAATAAAACAATAATTTTTATCATGATTATTTCTTTATAAATGTCATTTTAAAAAAATTAAAATAAATTAAATAAAATCTAATCTAAGATATATCTTAACTAATCAAAATTAAAACAACAACCCGATTTCTTCTCTCATCAACCACCGTAACCTGAATTTTATTAAATTTAATATGAATATTTCTCCATTGATATTATATACAATATCTTCACAAACAAATAATTATATTAGTGATTTAAAACAAAAAGGTCGACCCTACTTGATGGGATAATGGCTTGATTTGTTGTTCTTATAGTGATTTAAAACAAAAAAATAAACGGTAATATTTAGGAAGGTCATTTACTAGATTAAAAAATGAAAAACTAAAACCTAAATCAAAAATCAAAATATATTCAAAATAAAATAAAAAATAGATCAAGAAAAATAAGTTATATATATCATATAAAAGAAACAAAAACATAAATTGATAAACAAAAATTTTGTTAAAATATAAATTTATAAAAAATTAATCTATCGATTTCTTTGTGACATAAGTCAATTAAAGTTATTATTTCATTATATTTATTCATCCTGTGCATGAGACAGTATTATAGTATATATATCGTATTACCAATTGTATTTAAGCACGATAAACCATTTCAATGACAGACAGTGTGACAGGTCATTATTGTCATTTTAAAAAATATCAATTAAAAAAATTAAATCAATTAAATAAAATCCAATCTAACATCTAACATATATCTTAACCAATTAAAATCTTGTAATAATTTCAACTAATCTAAACTAAATATAAACTTTAATATCTCAAATTTAACAAATATTTGGATCAAATAAAAAGTATATATAATAATTATACATCCAAAATCTTTCACAAAGAGATAATTATATAAAATCCTAATAGTTTTATATATGAAATTGTCTTTTAGTATAATAAAATAATAATTTTTTTCACTATCATTTTCAATATATATTTTGATCTATACATGTATGTTTAATACTAATGATTTATATTATTTTTATTAATCTCGTGCAATGCATGAGGTAATATTCTAGTATATATCATATTATCCAGTCGTTTTTAAGCGCGGCAAATCACGATAATCCATTCCGATGACAAACGATATGACAGGATATTATTGTCATTTTAAAAAGATGTCTTTGTTAAAAAACAAAACCAATTAAAAAAATCTAATCTAACATATATCTTAATCAGTCAAAATTAAAACAACATCGCGATTCTTCCTCTCTTCAACCACCGTAATTTAAATTTTATTAAATCTAATATAAATAATTTTTTCTTGATCTTATATACAATATCTTTCAAAAACAAATAATTAGATTAGTGATTTAAAACATAAAAATAAACAATAATATTTAGCAAGATCATTTATTAAATTAAAAAGAAAAATTAAAACAAAAATCAAACTATTCAAAGATTACCTATTCAAAATAAAATAAAAAATAGATCAATATTTTTCTAAAGAAAAATAAGTTCATTTTAAAAAAATATTGATTTATATTACATAAAAGAAACAAAAATATAAAATGAAAAACAAGAATTCTTTTAAAATATAAATTTATCAAAAATTAATCTATCGATTTTTTATTATATAAATCATTTAACGATATTATATTATTATAATTTTTTAACCCGTGTAATGATGAGCCAGTATTTTAGTGTTGAACCAATATGGATGCTAGTAAGTATCCACCATAAGGAGGATATTTATGAGTATAGTCGTACAATTTTACGCAATGGTTGATTTTTTTTATAATGATAACTATGAAAATGAGCGATGCAGTAGCATCACTAGCAAGTAGCAACAGTCTTTGACTTGACGTAATCAATCGAAAAAACCATAGGGATTTCACCCTATTTAAAGATCATACTGTGTTATTCACCATCATCTATTTCTGGCAACATTGTTTCAAAAGGCAATATACTTGTCAAGAGAGTCACGTGCAACACAAAGTCCAAGGTTCCAGAGCGCAAATTCAGAGAAAATATGGTTGACAATGCAAGGATATGCTCCTAGCGCTAATTCATCGACACTGGACAAAAAGGAGGAGATGCATATTAATAGAATAAATAATAACAAAAAATTAAATCTTTATCCTATTAAATAGAAAAGACTACATGAATACGATGTCATTTTAATCTGTCATATACATAATTTTTTGTAAGATTATGATATACCATATCACACTTCAAGGTTTCTCTCATAGATTTTTTAGATCTTTCTCGTCCTCTCTTGACATGTGCTAACTCCCAAACTTCACATCTCCTAACAGAAAGTGTGACTAATCTACGTTTTTCATGGTCATACCATCTTAATCGTAACTTCATTTCGTATCCTATCTATTCTTGTACGTGCACACATCCATCTTTAACATTTTCATCTTATCTATTCTTATAGCATCTTGGAAGAACAAATGACAAAAAAAAAGGGGGAGGGGGGCATATCTGGCTACAGCTTAGGCCTACGACAGTACCATACGCTTAAACTGGCCGTAAAACGCAGGGAAACAATCCCAGATTCGCTGAATTACAATCACAATACACATCACCGAGACAAATCTTTATGAAGTCGAAGGAATAATACAAGGTTGTGCTCACTATTCATTACCCCAAACGAAAAGCAAGTAATCCACAAACTGAGTGGCATCTTGGAAATCACAAGGCTTGTCAAGTCGAAAGCCTAATCCTCGTTGTCCTGGAATCACAAACTGAGCTGAATAAGCAACAATAACTAGGCAGCTGAGACAGAAACCGCAGGAGAAATGAACAAACCTCTTCGCTGCCTTCGTCATCATCCTCTTCATCATGAACCTCAGACTCTTCTTCTTCTTCAGCTTTAGTTCCCTCAGCCTGAAAAGAAGGTACAGAAGGAAGATCAGGTCCTGCACGAATGTTTCCTCGGATTAACTGCAGAAAATTGCTAGGTATTAGGCATACTTGTTTCTTGTTGTAGGCTTTCACAGCCTTCTCATAATCTAGCTTTCGCTTCTCAGCTTTCTGAACATAAGGAGCCTTCTCCTGAAATATACGCATACATCAGGTCATATTTAAAGTACTCACATTCAACCAGCGCCGTTTTGAATTTTTGAATTTGAATTTTTTAAAAAGAGGGGGGGACAGAAAAAGGGGTTGGAATATCACATACTGCATCAGACAATGATCGCCATCTATCACCACCAGCTTTTCCCATCTACATACAGGTCGAATGCACGAAAAAGCTCATAAGGGCATTGTGTGAATCAAACAAGAAGAAGCAATAGAACATGGTAAGATAATGACACTCACAGCAGCCACACCACCCTTCTTGTTGGGGTTCTTTCGTTTGAACTCCTCCCTGAACTCCTCCCTAAGAATCATGACAAAGAAATGCAACAAGTATAATCAAAAGATGCAACATAAGAAGCCAAGAAACAAAACATAGTGAACTACTTTTAAAACAAATCTGTATTCTCGTATGAATTACAACACACTTGACATTCACCAACAGCCCAACACCTTTATGCTAATGTTGGATTTTACAATCAAGATACTAGCTCAGATCATTGATATAGACAGGCTCTTTCATACATCATGATCTCAAAGGAGTATACACACGCTAAACATTGAGCAACTTCTACGTCACAAATTTATCTTGACAGAGTCATCTTACTAGTTACAAGTAAACCAATTCCATGATTTTGATGACAAAATAGCAGTTCCAACCTCCTTCCAAATATTCAGGTGTTGAAACACAAAATAGTACACAACCAGCAGAGAATTTAGCTCGCAAAACTAAGATTGTCACTTACTAATCACCAAAGAGGAGATTGACAAGTCGGTGATTAACAACTTAGCATACGCTTAACTAGCTTATCATACCACGACTCAGAATAAAATATCTACAGCGAATCTGGCATTGGCTCCTACCAAACATGGAGCATGATTTTGGCAACAAGATCCTAATCTAAGCAGCTTAGACAATATACATAAAACATGAACACCACAGGTGTCCATCAATCATTTATAAGAACAGGAGAAGCTTATACTCATAGCAACAACAGATAAATAAGAGGATAACCAAACCACAACACACCACAACACACCAAACCACACCAGGTTTATCCCAAATCACACACCAAAAGAGTTGAAATTCTCATGGAGACCTAAAGTACTGCGGTGCTAAATTCGAGAACAGTATACGCACATGAAGACGAAGAAGGCACTGGGAGGCCTCTTCGGCTTGTTAGGATCCTTCGCCGCCTTCGCCTTCCTCGACGGAGCCGCCTTCCCTTTTTTCGACGCATCCGTCTTCTTCACCGACAACCTGCTCACATCAACCACAAACACAAAACGCAAATCTCAACACTATTTCCACTCCAATCAATCTCAATCGCTCAGATCCCAAGAAGTCCACATCAACACACTCCAATCCACACAAATCAACACAACCACACTCAAATCATTCAATCAATCAACAAACCAATCAAATCACAACTAAACTGAAATCAATCAAATCAAGCAACTACACGTCAACATACTTGCTATCAGCCTTGCTCTTCGACTTCCCACCCTTCATCGCTCGCGACTTCTTCACCTGAAATTCATCAAACTCATCAAATCAACAGCAATCAATCGATTCACTTCAAATTCCAGTTCCGATTCGAATCACTGAAATTGAAATCGATCGATTAAGGCGATGAGTACCTGTGAGCTAGGGTTTAGAGGTGAGAGCGATGTGTGCGGTGGAAGAAGAGATGAGATGAGGCGAGCGTTGGGGGGAATTGAAATTCGATGACGAGTGCTGTGAAGTGAGTCGTTTTGAGGAAAGGAAAGGAAGAGAGAGAGAGAGAGAGAGAGAGAGTGGTGTGGTGTGGTGGTGACGGGTGGTGGGTTTGTTCGGGCGGGATGTGAAAATATCTTGTGACACGTCATCGATCCGCGAGTATGTAGTGTGGAGTTCTTGTGTTCTTTGTGCTTCGTGTATGAGCTTGCGTTAGGTGTTCTTCTGTATTGTTAAGTGAATCTGAATCCGACCTTATCTTTAGATGCGATGCTGAACGATATGTGATAATTTTTCGAAATCGAAATGATAATTCAATGTATGAAAGAAAGTTAATTATTGTAAATTTATTTTAATACGGATCTTATCCTTTGTACTGTTAAAAAAATCTGAATCGGATTTGTCTTAATGCATGATTGATTGTTGATTGAATGATGACACGGGGTCTTAAGGTGTAAGGGTGAGATGTTGGCGTCAAGGTGGTCATATAATTGGTCTATGGACATGCTCGCTATGTTTATGCACCTATGTGCTTAGTTAGTGCATTTGGTCTATGGACTAGTCGTCCTTCTATATTGCGATGTAACAGACGTAATGAGGTTCTTAAGAGCTGCATAAGTGTCTTTGCCTAGTTTGTATACATAACATGGAAGAGTTATCTCAAAATATACTTAACAAGATTTAAAACAATTTCTGATATAAAACAAAGAATAACAAAACTTTAACCTGTTCGAAAACAACGTTCAATTATAATTTTTGAAATCAAGTACTGCAGATCTTAATAATCTTAGACCATTTAGTATTTATTTTTGTTTTTTTATGATAGTATTTGTTTAATTTATTGTACCACAACCAGTGACAAAGAATAAACTCATGTGCTCAAGTTTCAGCATGGGAAAGACTAAAAACATAACACAATCATCATACGGGTGTATCAGTTTTCCTTTCCTATATCAAGTTTACATATCCTCGAATCCCAACTACAAGCCCAAAACTTCCCACAAACATTTCCACCTCTACTCACTCCCCTACACCAACTCACTACAAAACTAACCACTGCACTCCCATTCCCCCTCACCGCTGCCAAGCCATCGTCACCGTCCCATTCTCCCCCTCCGCCACCGTAAACCACCGCTTCGCCACCGTCCTCAACCTCTCATCTCTCACCTCACAGAACATCCTCTCCCACCCAACCGGCATCACCGCCTCGCTCCCGATCCCCGGCGCCCGATCCTTCGACAACAGGTTCACGTGCTGCTTCCAGTCCACCACGTACGCCGACACTCGTCTCCGAAACTTGGCCTCGAACTCCGGCCACGCCTGGTACTTGTAGTGGTTCACCACCGCTTCCTCTCTCCCCAAGGTACGTGTCTTGTACCCTGGTTTGAGCTCGAAATGGTGGATCGCGTTCATCAATGAGAGATCGATTGAATCCACGAGGACGATGGACTTGTGGCGCTGGTCGAGTCGGCGGCGGCAGGTGTATCCTTGTTGACGCCGTCGATTGGATGTGCTGTTTGATCTGAGGGGCCGAATTCGTTGCAGGAGATCGAGATCTCGCCGATGCGGTGATCAGATCGGTGGATTAGGAGGAATCTGGGCATGGAGGGGGAGAGATAGGGGGAATCGAGCCAGGAAGGTGAGAGGATGAACTCGTCGACGTCGATGAACGCGATCCAGTTGCAGATCTTGCGAGCGAGGAGCGCGCAGTGCGAGAATCCGGCTTCCTGCGCCTTCGGCCAGATCCAGAGGAGAGATCTGACGTCGTAGCCGGCGGCGACGAGGTCGGCGATGACGCGGCCGAGATCGTCGTCGCTCTCGTTGTCTTAGATGATGAATCGCTCGATTCCGATCGAGGCGTGGTACATCACCCACTCCTTTAAGAACTTCGCCGCGTTGTACACCATCGTGCAGGCACAGATCATCGGATTGCGACTCCGATGATGATTTCGGTTCTATCTCCGCCACAGGTCCGGCGTCGGTTGATCGGAGAATCGCGCCACCGAGGGGACGTAACGTAACGTAACGTAAGAAGAGGAGGTGGTTTGATGTTGATGGTCAAGAGTAGCAAATTGCGTGCTTAATAGTACGAGAGATAATTAATGGGAAGTTTAAAGTATGTGATCAAGATTGGGGAGGAGGCTCTAATAAAGGCACGTAACGTCCAAATTTTTTTCATCAATGTAAAAAAAGAAATTGTGTTTTTAAAAATAAATTTATTATGTTTGAAAAAATCATTTTTTGAGAAAATGATTTGTTATTAATAAAAATCGTTTTTTGAGAAAATGATTTCTCATTAATAAATAAAACTGAATTTATATTTTAAAAAATATTTTTATAAAAATTAACATGTAACAACAGAAAAAAGTTATAACTTGATTAAGAAATATAATACTAGGTAAACATACCTTAAAAAGAATCGGATTCAATTGACACGAGAAATTTTTTTTTTGACATAAGAAAAACTGGTTTCAAGTGATTTGCGATTTTTGTTAAGTTATAAATCGTCTTTTCAGAAAATAATTTATTTAAAAATATTAAACTTGTTTCCTGATAAAGTGATTTTTTTTAACGTTATGAGAAAAAATAAACGTCAAAAAGTAATGGCGGTAAGTGATGGTTTGTTTGTTTTATGACAATAAAGAAAAGTTTTTTGTTTTGGAAAAATGAAAAAAAGTTATGAGAAAATATTTTGCTATAAACTTTTTCTTATAATAATTTGAAAACTCTGCTTCTTGAATATAATTAATATTAATTAAAAGTTTTAGATATTTATTTAGTGACCATGGAAATCAAGGAAAATTTAATAAACCAAAGTTGAAATTTCCTAACAAGACGAGTCACAATTCACAAAGTGGCTTCCATTGTCCTAATATTTCCTTTGTCAGATGTTACAAGTGTTTAACAGTATTAGACCATGGCTATAATTTTTTTTGTTGTTTTTTTGACTTTGTTAAACGTGCTTTGGTCTAAAAGATGTGGAACTTTTGCTTAGGTTTGATTTTTCTGAGAAAAAGGAGGAATATTAGAATAGGATCACAGGAATGTGAATATGAGTTGATCGGACGAAAGACTAACTCTGCTTTTTCCTAGATAAAGTACATCACATGGCATCCACAAACATGGAATTTACATCCACGTTCATGGCTCAGTGGATTCATTAATTATTCAATTTGGATCTTAATGATGTGTATTATCTAAATTGATCCTGATGATAGGTACATCATCATTATTAAGCTTAATTTAGTACTCATCCCCTCTTGTTTACCAAGAATCTTATCTGGGCTGCACGGTATGCATTGAACGAATTTGAGAAAAAAAAAATGAGAAAGAAAGAAAATCGAATTTTTTTGGGTTATTAGTATTTGGGTGTGGTGACTATAAATCATGACTCAAATAAATTTAGGTGAGTTAAAATTAAAATCAATTATCAAGATTAAAACATCATGCATCATGGGAGAGTCCCATGATTAATCAGTCGGTGCATATTTTCGAACACATCAACAACAAATTTTAATTTTGATCATTGATTTTTCGTTACATATCTAAGCATATGTCTGTTACAAATATATTCTTTTCGTTTCATTTATATTGCAACATTAACTTACGTAAAAAATAAAGTTATTTATGTTACGAATTATCTACGGGATGATCAAACAACGTTTTACATAAATTCTCGTGAAACAATAACGATAATTTAAGTTATGTATTACAATCTTGGATCAATGACGTAATTTTCTTACGTCGTTAAAACGAATAACTAAGTTTTCAAAATACGTGTTGAATATTATAATAATGATACAACGTTGCAATATAAATGGAATAGAAGGAATATCTGTTTCATCGTTTATATATTTTGCTCAACTTATAGCTTCCCCGAGACTATTTTCGGCCTTGCCCATTCATTCATATTTGACTAATCACTAATGTCGATTAGGATCTCTATTTCTAATTGACTTCAAAATCATTACTTATAAAGTCTTAATTATTTTTGGTTGTATATGATATCTAGGACATGTAAATTTCGGGGTCTTGACTATGATGCTCCATCTAGAATGGAGGACTTCAACTCACACGTAGGCAGGTCCAATATAGCTCGACTGTCACTGTACCACTACCCTAAAAAACACCCTCAACGACGTCTAAAGAATAGATGTCTCATTATCTTAGTAGGTTTGTTTGTTCGAACCAAAAGGAAAAAAATTGTTTTTCTTTTAACATTACGAAATAAAAATATGTCATTCTATGAGAAAATTTTCATTATAGAAATATCAGAATAATCATTTATTTTATATTTCATGGATCACACTAGCTCCTCTTTCGATTCTAAAATACAAAAAACATCAACATAGACATAAATTTACGTATTGATCCAAACTGTTTAATTATAAATCGGGGCGAAGAGATTATTATGGTTCATTAAATATTTATATGCCAAAAAGAGTAGATTTGGATTCAAAGCATAACATCTCAAAATACGGTTACAACACAGAGTATCCTGGGAGAACAACACCATTCCCATCTCATTCTGTTACAAATATTATCCCAAAATTTTCGAACACGAAAAAAGCATGTAAAATTAAACTATTCATTACTACAAAACCATCGAAATTTCTTCGAATAAAAAAATTTACAATTTCACACTCCTCCGAAGCAAACCCTCTGAAAAAATGGGTTCCGAGCAGGTTGTTTCGTCCCCTACAAGGGCAAGGAGAGGGGCAGAGAAATTGCAAAATCGATTGAAGAAGGCGTTGATGCGATCCATAATGGCGTCGTCGCTTTCTCCTTCTCGATTTTCGGAGGATGGAAATGTTGCACGACCCGACCGCCTCCCGGTGAGTTGTAACACGATTAACGATATAAACCATACATGTGGATCAAGAACGATATAAACCATACATGTGCCCGATCCTGACCCTCATTTCGAGGTTTTTTTTTCCAATTTTAAGACAAAGGAAAATTTTTCCCCCTTGAGATGCAGTGATGGGAGTAAGATGATGAATATGTGAAATAAAATGTTTGATTGTTTTGCAGCACGAGTGAAAGATTGTATCGACAAGTATGAAGTATAGTCTGTCCCAATTTATTTGGCACAGTTTTAGTATCCAAGAATCGAATATACATCATTTGCTTGTGATAGTTATCATACATCAATGGGTTAAGGCAGAGAGTATTCAAACGAATCTACAAAAGCTTATGATTATGATTTCATACACACGTCTGAAGGCCCTAGAAAGGATTATGATTTCTCCGTGATTTGTATGTTGTAAGTTTAGAACTCGGTTCAAGTTTGAAGTGCTACCAGTTTGTTACGTGATCACAGGGAGAAGATCAATGATAAGGAATAATTTGTCATTTTGTTTTCAGGGGATTTTTGAATTCCTGATTTCTCTGGGGATTGATACAGAGTTTTAACATTCCACAAGAAGAAACTTCCTACATGATCATCTTGCGTATTTGTGTCATTTGTTTATCAGATGGGAACTGAATCAAGTTCTTTCTTGTGTCTTTTTGAATTTGTGTTGTGGCTGGCTGGCGGGTGATGCGGATCTCGAAGCAGGTTTGGTGCTTTTCTTGTCTTACTCGTGGCAGGAAGGGCTCGGTGCTTGATGATGACCATTTCATGGATCACTGCGCTTCCTATGATTTGGCTTCTCCAGGTATCACATTTTCATCTATGCGGGGGAATGTTGGTCTCGTCATTCATGTTGAGTAGGGATTGAACTTTGGCATGTCGCGTTAGACTTTAGATGCAATGCAAGAGTGCTCTGCGATGTGAAAGCCAAAGGTTTCTTTTGGAGAGAAATGTATTAGGACCAATGCTGTCATTCTAGTATGATCCTTCCTGTTTGGATCCTACTCTTACCGTGTTTTTCCTGTCCAAATCGAGCTGATGGGTTGTGTTTTTTGTATTTTGAATAGTGTGCGATGCGCTTGTTTTTAACCCCCTTTTTCTTTTTGATTCTAATGAGTGATTTCCATGATGGATATCAGGGGATGAACAGAGAAGGAAATCGACTTCTGATGTTCGTGGTAAGGACCTTCATTGTCGTACTTGCTGAAGTTAAGGGAGTGCAATACATAGTAGTAATTTTTTTTTTCTTCAGTTTATTGATTCTCGATTTGCATTCTTATGTTTCAAATGAAAAAATGTCAGATTTACCAGCTGATACAAACATAACGAGTAATAGCCTTCGTGATGCCACTGCCCGGACCTTTACTTTGTCAGAGTTGGAGGTAGCGACAGGAAACTTTAAACTGTCGAATTTGCTTGGTGAAGGAGGCTTCGGAAAAGTTTACAAGGGATATATTGATAATCGCCAGGCAAGCATCATCTTTATTTTATGTCAAACATGAATTTTTATTGCATCTTTATGAAGTTGCAGTATTGAAGTGTTTGTTCCATAGATCAAATTAGCTCTTGCCCGGGTCATAAGCGATTAACCCTTGATGTCGCCAATTACAGTCGATCAAGTTTTTATGCAGTTCCATGACCCCTACCATCGCTTCTCATATTCTTGGGTTGTCAGCAACTCTCCGGGCTCTCCCTTTTGTGTGCTCATATCACCTTAATCGAGTCTCTTATCTCAGCTTCTGTCGTCAAAGTTTTCTCTATATTCTGATGTGATCAACAGGTGGCAGTAAAACGACGTAGTCTAGACAGCTGCCAGGGTAATGATGAATTCACCATGGAAGTTCAGATGTTAAGCAAGTTGCACCATCAGCACCTCGTGGCGTTAATTGGTTCCTGCGCTCAAGGATTCCAAAGGCTTCTAGTTTATGAATTCATGCCGAAGGGCAGCCTGGCGGATCTACTTGGTAACTCACTAGTCTTAGATATGGATTCACCTGCCGCTTTCTTTCCATTACCCACACTGTTCTCATCTTTTTAGATGATTGTGTGCATTATATCTCCTGTTTTCACTATAAAGTACCGAGCATCTGCTTTATAAGTTAACTCACTGACTGATCTAATGCTTGCGCTCCTGACTACTTATTAATCAGTTGATACTCTATATCTGATCAAGATGCTTTACTGTGATAGGTGACAAGTTAATAGAGGTTCCCCTTGGTTTAGCTTTTCTGAAGCTGCCCTGTTTGGTTTTATCCTTTCCACTTTGAGATCAGAGAGTGGGTAATGACAAAGGATCATCGCGAGATTTTTGTGAACATAAACATTTAACTCACCATTACGTGTCTATCAAACAACTTTGTTGATCCTTCATTTGGTTTCAGAGCGCAATAGAGGTATCTTGGATTGGAATACAAGGATGAACATAGCTGTTGGGGCGGCAAGGGGCCTGGAGTACCTCCACTGTGTGCCAAAACCCGCTGTCATTTACCGCGATCTGAAATCTGCAAACATATTGTTGGACAATGATTTCAATGCGAAATTGTCTGATTTTGGTCTCGCTAAATTTGGACCAAATGGTGACAAAAGCCATGTCTCAACGAGGGTCATGGGAACGTATGGATATTGTGCCCCGGAGTATATGGAAACCGGCCAGCTGACCATAAAGTCTGACATTTTCAGCTTCGGTGTGGTTTTGCTTGAACTAATCACTGGTCGGAGAGCATTTGACACTACAAGAGATGTTGGACAGGAGAACCTTGCCGATTGGGTAAGATTCTACGTATAATTATCTGCATTTATTATCGCCATCAGCATTGCATAGAAGTCCCAGTTGATGAAATTATTAGCATGAATCATCTTCCTTCATCAGCATCTTGAGTTGTGATCTACATACTATCGAGTTGCAGTCCGTCCCCGATTTAGTCCTGCAACATGTTTCTTTTGTATTCTGGTACTGTGCCCTGATCCTTATTTTCTTTGATTCTTAATAATGCAGGCTCATCCCTTTATGAATGATCGCCACCGAAAATTTGAAATCATGGATCCCAAGCTACAAGGACGCTACCCCAAACGCACAGCCCGACATCTGATCTACCTCACGAACCTTTGTGTCAGCAAACTAGCAGGACTCCGTCCTCCCATAAAAGAAATCACCAAGGCCCTGGAATTCTTGATGATCGAAGGGCAATCACCAAGCCGTCCTAGTAACAACCCTCTACTGTCTCCTGTGTCGAGGCAAGCTGGCATGCTTTCTCCTGGACGCTACTAAGTAAACAGCAACATCGTGGCATAGACCATATTGAGCGATCAGTACATAAAAGGCAAGTCGAATTCTTCGAATTGTTGAAATTTTGTCCTAGTTGGCACAAAGATCTGTTGATAATGACGAATGCTTGTTCTTTTGATTTTGTTAAAGCATATGTTCCGCATTTGCGTGCTTGTTTGTGTATACTTGGTTGTCCAAGATGGTAAATGAAAAACAGAAAAATTCTATGAGTTACTTCTATTACCAAATCGCCAGTTTCCGCCTTATGCTATCTCATCTAGCTCGCAAGTTTCACTTCCCTTTCCTCAAATTTTATGTATATGTAGCGAGTTTAGCGACATAGGGAACATCCTACGATATAATTACTTCATTAGACACATCACATTCTTTCGCTTAGTTGCTTGATGCCTAATCGACACATCTAACAAAGCAGTCGCGGGAGTTCTTTGTTCTTTCTTTCACGTTCTAAGCAACAAACCTCGCCCAACCATGTTTCCTCCTCCGATTCTCAACAGAGGTTCTGACGACACCGTCGTTTTATCCCAACACTTCCCTTCGTTTCATGAATCAATGCAGTTTCAACCATGAGTTCACGACAATGTCGCAATCCTACGCTTCATCATCGTTGAAAGCTACTGAAGTAATTGTTACCAAATATTTTGAGCATGGATGGGCCAAATCTCTTTGGCGTTTCGACTCCGTCGTCTACTTCTTTTAATATGGTTAAGCAACTGCGATGACTGAGAACAGTGAATGTGCATCACTGACTAAGTCAAACTAAGATCCATTCGTAGTTTATTTAGGTCAAATTTGATTCATTTTCAAAAGTAACAAACAACCGTATCAATCTATTTATATTACGATATAATTTTCTAACATCAATTCAAATTTTAGGTTGAATTAGTTTCAGGAATATAAATCAAAACAAATAGTAACATAAAATTACTAGTTTGATCTTATTGAAGTGCGTTGTATTATCATTTCCTCTAAACTATTTCTTTTAGTCGGAAAAATATACACATTGAAATCGACGTAGGTTGAAAATCAATCTAAACTATATGTAGGTTGACATTCATTCTCTTCGACTTGATCACAGATTGGATTATCGGCGAAAACTAACTCTCTCTCTCTCTCTTATTATGAGGTAGCATAGCATCCACTCCTCGTTGTCAATGGTTTTGACATCGGCGTGGGTGGATTTGTTTTGAGTGGTTTTTTTTCTCTTTTGGGATGCGAGAAGATGGACGGAGTAGTGATTTTGTCAACGCACGAGCTGTTGATCATAAGTACATATGCACTGGTGGAACCAGACGTTGACTTCTACGGTCACGTTACACATTTGACCAAAAAGGTCACATTAAATAGCTTTAAACACCATCTACTTGTTTAAGGTAAAACCATGAAAACTGTTAGATTTTCAGTCACAGGAAAACTTAAAACGATTCACGTTAAATACACTCCTTCAATAAAATGATTCAATTCTTATAATGTTTTTGCAATTAATGATTATTATAAAAAAATAAATAACATCAAAATTACACTATAACTTTATCAAAAATTTACATCAACAATATACTATATATCCCCTAAAGTACAATCCATCGTGACATCATGGCTTTACGTACTGGCTCCAAACTAAAAGACTCCACTTGTGTACACTATATATCCCCTAAAGTACAATCATCATGACATCATCGCTTTACTTACTGGCTGCAAACTACAAGACTCCACTTCTGTACACTTTCATTAGTTCGTTCTACTCCAATCTACCCCTAAATTAATAAAACTCCGAATACAGACATCAATATTATGACTGTAACAACATATACTAATTTAGATTTAGGTTCTCTAATCAACAGATCACTCCTCAATTCATGTTGTGACAATTATAGATTTGACTCAGCGATACATAAATGATACTTTCATTCCAAAAGTAAAATCACGAGCACTATAGATTTGAATACACCTTAAGCAATCAAACTAGCTCAAATTTCTTGAATCACCAAAAATTAATTTATAAAAACATTTGAAAACCATTGTAATTTTTGTTCTTGTTTTTCGATAAATCTTGATAATGTTGTAGACTTTTCTTTAGTAGTAAATGAGTGAATAACATATGTGTGAAGTGATGGAAATCATGACAAATCAGAATTTAATTCTGATTAAAAAAAACCAATTTAGACACTCCCCTAAAATCTAGGTTACTTGTAACACATTAATTTTAGTAAAAATCTTTTCTCCACCTAGTGAGAATATTTTCAGATAAAAGAATAATACCGTCGTGTAATTGATCAGTGAAAAATATCAAAAAATATTCTGTTACAAAATTATAATCGTCTCATGAACCAGTTTTTCATAAGACATGGTTCTTTGGAAAACTCGATTAAAGTAGATCCAAAAATCCTAAATGTTCATAACTATGACTAACTAAATAAAAATATCAACCTGTTTACAATATACATAACACTATGATGATCAAACTATTACTTCCGTCGTATAGCTTTTGGTGCATTGTTCTTGAGTTGTCTTTTGAGATTTGAAACTTGATCCAACCTTCAAGTCCTCTAACTCTTGGTCTACTTCAAATTGACTTGAACTCGATTGTACTCGATATGCATCAAACCTGTTAAACAGCACTTGCATATCATCAAACTCAAAACAACATCAATACATGTAGTACTGTTCGTTACCATCAAAACTTTATAAGATTTAACAAACACTTCGATAACACTGGTTTTATAGTTCATATAAGGTGCAACAATGTAAACCACAACGTTTGCAGTAGCTAGATCGTTTGCTTGCCATCCCAATCATAGTCTTGATGGATCTAATAACTTATGAGATTAAACCAGATGCTTTCTCGTTATGATCTTGTGTTTTGATGTGATTATAAGATTGATCACAAATCACACAATGGTCACAAGATTGATATTCGGCGCTGAACTTGAAGGATAGGAGATTGTTTTTCAACGTCGTTTTGGCTGGATTTGCTCGTAATGATTATTAGGAATATGAGACCAATTTTCTTCATAGACAACCTGGTCAAATTGAACCAATAATGAACCCACGAATGCTCTCCCTCCCTCCCAATTACATAGTCAAAATCCCACATAAAATTCAGCATTTCCATCATCTCCCCAAACCTGCACATCCATTTTTTCTCTGCAAATCAACCACGACTTTGACCAACTCAAACCAACATCAACACTGTTCCTAAAATTTCTTGTAAACCAAAAAAAAAAAACACCCAATTTCCTCGCATTTTCCTGCGATCAAAGACAACAAAAACATGGTTGCCGCTGCTCTCCACAAAATATAAATCTAGAAGATTGAAGACGAAGAGGGAAGAGGATCGACATGGGCAATATTTGTGGTGGAACTTCAACAGTTGAGCATCACAGTTCATATACCAACTCTGCTGCCCATCTAGGTAATGGGTTTTGGGTTTTGAGGGGTTTGACTGGGTTGGTTGAGGTTTGGTTGTGCTTTGCGGGATGCACGCAAGGTGTTCGATGAAATGTCTGAGACGGGTTGGTTTGTTGTTATTGAGATTTTGAGTGATGGGTGTTTGTGGTGTTGTGTAGGGGTTGGTGGAAATGGGAATGTGATGAAGAATTCGGGTGGCTCGGTGCACGATCATGGCGCCACGGTGCCCCGGAGTCCAGGTGGAACACAATTGGTTTTGATAATTGATTAGGTGGTCGTAAGGTTGACTTGTCTTTATTCGATTCGTCGTTTGCTGAGGTTCGGGTTGTTTGTCTCACAGTGGCAATGAGAAATGGGGATGTGATGAAGAATTCGGGCTCTATGCATAATCATGGCCCCAAGGTGCCTCCTAGTCCAGGTGGAACTCAACTCATTTTGGCCATTTAATCAGTTGATGCCATGGTATGGTTGATTTGAGACTATTCGATTCACGTTTTTGCTAATGGATTAGTTTGTTCTGCCTTGCAGTTGCAATGAGGAAAGGAGATCTTGACAACAAGGTTATTGCAGGTTGCCCCTTTGATTCAGCTCTATGATCAGTTGATTACAGATATTTGATGCTAGAAGTATTCTTTTGTCTTTTGAGTTGAGATTGAGTTCGTGCAAATGTCTTTTTTTTTTTTTTTTGCCACTTCCATGCGATTTGGTTGGCTCATGCTTTTCCTATGTGATCATGTAGTGGACGCTCGAGCAGGCAGCAAAGAAGGTGGAGCCCGCGGAGCTAATGATATAATGAAAGCTAGAGCATCTCCTCCTGCACCTATACGTGGGATTGCCTCCCTTGATGGCTCCATAGCTCAAATAGGAAAGATTGTTACCCCAAACCTCAAAATCTATACTTTCGCTGAATTAAAGGCAGCAACGAGGAATTTCAAACCAGATACATTGTTGGGCGAGGGGGGTTTTGGGAGGGTTTTCAAGGGATGGATTGATCCTAACACGCTGGCACCCTGTAAGGTCGCAGCTGGGATACCAGTTGCCGTCAAGAAGTGCAGCCCGGATAGTGTACAAGGAGTTAAAGAGTGGAATGTAGGTCACTTCTTGTCAATGCGTGTGACACTTTGATGTTGATTTGCTTTGTCGATTAGTAATAAGTTATGCTTTGTTCTGGCGCAGACGGAGGTCAATTTGTTGGGGAAGTTTTCACATCCCAACCTTGTGAAGCTCATCGGATACTGCACTGAGGAGAGGGAGCTGCTTCTTGTCTACGAGTACTTGCCGAAAGGAAGCTTGGAAAATCATCTTTTCAATAGTAAGCAGAACACCTCATTTCAACTCATTGTGAAGAAAGCCTAAGTCACATGAAAAAGTTTATTTCCATTGCAGTTCCTTCATCAAAGGCATGCTAACTTAGAAGCATAGTTATTGACTAATTGTCCCTTGGCGCAATATGTATCATACTGTCAAATTGCTTATCACTGCACTTCCTGCATCCAAGGCATGTTAACGGAAAAGTAGAGTCGGAGTGATTGTCCCAAAATGCAATTTGTAATATATACCGTCAAATTACTCATCACTGCAGAGCATGTTGAACCGCCTCCTTGGGGTTTGCGGATGAAAATCGCCATGGATGCAGCTAGAGGTCTTTATTTCTTACATACAACCGAGAATACTGTCATATACCGGGATTTTAAGCCTTCTAATATTTTATTAGATCAGGTAAGGTTCAGCATTCTATCACATTGTTTTTCCTCGCTCGAGGAATGCGTCGTATGTGTATGCTTGTGTTAAGTTTCATACTCATTATTCATCGTGGACATATAATGCTTCTATATCCTCAGGACTTCAATGCAAAGCTTTCAGATTTCGGGTTGGCGCGGTTAGGTCCAGCCAATGGTTCTTCTCATGTTACAACACAAGCTGTCGGGACATACGGCTATGCAGCTCCTGAGTACATTTCTACAGGTACGCTAGCTCGAAGCTTAGTTACCTTTGTTTCACCAATTTTTGGTACCAAAAACTTCTGCACCTTCTTATATGAGATCATGACTGAGAACTGGTTAACATTGTACAGGTCATCTCTACGTAAAGAGCGACGTGTATGGTTTCGGCGTTGTCCTGCTAGAAATCTTAACGGGGCTGAAGGCCTACGATTTGGGACGCCCCACTGCACAGATCAATTTGGTGAAGTTGCACAGGCCTATTCTTGGAGATAGGAACAAGCTGAAAAAGATCATAGACCCGCGGCTCTCGGACAATTATCCTCCAGAGGGTGCCCAAAAGTTGGCTCAACTGATATACAGATGTCTCGAAAACGATCCTAGGCATCGGCCTGCTATGTCTGAAGCGTTGATAATTCTGGAGCGAATCAGTACCATCATCTGGAAACCAAAGAAGACAACTCTGCCAGAACCTCCACAGTCGAGTCCCCGAGCCCGAGAGCATAACCTCATGGACCCTCGTCTCTCTCCATTCCTCGGCCGTCCAGGACATACTGGTCCTCTGAGACCCCCTCGAGACATGCGATAGCATAATGATATACATCAGTAAGACATGATTCAAGTTCAATAGTTACGAAGAATTGTCATCATATTAAAATCAGAAACATGTGTTGCGTATGCATATGATATTCATATATGAGTTGAAGGTTCCCTTCTTCCTTGAAGCTTCAACTCTCTCCGTGTCGTAGGGATTTCGTACCTTCATATAGATCATACTTATTTTAAGATGGATTGATCATACTTCCTAAATGGTTAAGTATCTATTGATTACTCTAAAGTTAAGCTTAGAATGCCAAAAAAAAAATCTCACAAGTTCACAATTTTTAATTACCAATTTAGCTGTCACACACACTCCAAGCAATCCAGGCCGTCCGATCATAAATTTGACCGTTACACGCTCCTTGTCATCACCCCTTGAAATTCCAGTACTCTGCCTTGCACCACTGAAATCAAGAACAACAACAACAACCATTCCAAATCACGCAACTCGAAATTGCAAGTCCACAGTTTCAAGAATCAAAGAGGTAAACTGTTCTCTCTCACTCTCACAAATCTCAATCAATTCATCATCTCATTCAAGGTCATCACTTTTATTTTCAAAACAATTTTTGGATTTTCGGTCTAATTCTTGCAGAGAACCATGAAGTCTGATCGGAAGCCACCGGTCGTCAGGTCCCCGATACGGGTTCCGCCTCGTCGCAGCCTTCGATCCAACTCGGAATCCCTCATCCCCACTCCATCAGGTATAAATGAGATGAGGAATTGGTACAGTGCACTGATTCTTTGATTGAAAGAAAATGCTAGGGTTCTGTTCAATTTGTTGGAAAGATTGCGTTTTGATGTGTGATCGATGGTAGTTTGATGGTGGGTCTTGCTGAAATTAGGGTTTTTGGCTATTGACTTCTTGAATGTGTCAATCTATCGGTTAATGTTTAGGAAAAGGTTTTGGTTTCTTTTTGACTCAATTGGCATTCTACTAGTTTTGATCAGTATGTACATTTGGTAGTGTTAGAAGTGGTGACCGGACGCGATGGGGTGTCTGCGAGGAGGTTTCGGTTCCTTTGGTTATAGGGAATGATACCGCCATTTGAAGTGGTAGTTGTCTATGAAACCATTGCATCTGGAATGTAATACTAGTGCTTTCGTTCTTGATCTGGACTTTTGCTGTTCCAAACCTTGTGATTGATGTCGTTTTGCGTGATCGAAATGGGTTTGACCCTAATTACCATATTCTTTTAACATATCTTGTGTTCTTACTTGTCTTCACTTTAAAACGTGTACCCCAGTGTGACTTGTAAGGTAAAGTACTTAAAATTCATATAGTGTCGCTTTTTTTGTTTCTCGGAGAAGTTTTACGTTTCTGTAGGACTGCGCGCTTTTGATGTGTATAGATTTTGGGAATGTGTGTGTATACATCAACACGGGCTAAGATTCATAGTTGTTGGAGTTGGAAGTACAAATGGGTGAATGGATCTGTTCTTTCATCTCATTTTTTGAATGTGAAAGCAGGTGAAAGATTTACCGTTGTATGCATTTTCTGCTCATAGGTTACAAAAGTGGGGTTCAGAAACCAAAACCTGCTACTGAGATGAAACAAGCAGAATTCAAGCTTGAGTACAGCACGATCTCGTGCGAGCTAACAGCTTTGGCAAAGATGGTAAAGGAAGAGTTTGGCAGGGCAACTGGTCTTGAAATGGCGAAGTCCTTGATCGCCGATGACAAGAGTTCACTGTTTGAGAGAGGAAGATTTTATGACGAGTACTCAGCCAGAAGAAACGAGAGGCTGAGGAGGAAAAAGCAAGATGAAATGGGACTGCCCACTGAGCCAAGGACAGCCAGCAAGAACCTAGGTGTCAAGCTTGACTCGGCGATGAAAAGAGAATCTAAGAGGCGAGAGAGCTTGGTGAGATCTGTGTCCGTGGCCTACTCGGTTGATAGAAGTGAGCACCCTAGGTATGCTTTGAGGAGCATCAAGAAGCCACCGCTGCCTTTGCCCATGAACATGGATCGGTCTGGTGGTGGAGCGGATCGAAAGACTACAGCTCAAAGAAACTGAAGATCATATGGATCCTGTCGCTGGTATTCCTGCTACCAGCTGGTGTTACTTGAAGTAAGTCATGGTTTAGTGACTTTAGTCTGTATGTTAATAGTATTGGTGTTGCTTTTCTGGCACAATTGATTCGGATTTCAGGGAATGATCCATTGTTGATGGACATAGATAATAGGAGTGAGATTCCGCTGTCAAAGTTGTTTCGTTTCGCATATGAATCAAACTGGTTCTGAACTTTCTGGTTTCCAAGTTTTTGCTTTGTTGAAGGAGCTTCATGCTTAGTTGTGTTGCGTATTTCATGATGAAAACTTGATGAAGAAACATCTACTAGTATTTTTTTTTTCTTTTTATTCTTTGATCAAGGATTCCAGGAGGACTTGTGTTTGGCCTCCTGTGTATTGTCATCTGTCACAGCCAATCCATAAGTTTAGTTTAGCTTGCCAGAATAAGCGGAATGGTCGGTGCTAACGTTACTAACATAAGTAATAGTATAGGTTTGCGAAATCTATAATACAGGATGATCATTATCCATAAGGTATTGGCTTGAATGTAACCATGTAGGGCTTACATCAAGAAAAAAAAAAAAAAAAAGTTGAAGGCGTTACATTGTCGATCATTATCCATAAGGTATTGGCTTGAATGGAACCATGTAGGCTTACATCAAGGAAAAAGAAAAAAAGAGTATTATTTTAGTCAAAACAGCTAAATATACTAATAAAAATACTATAACCCACAAAGGCGATCATGCTCTCCAGAACTAGCATCCTGTTCTTCCAGTTGAAGGAATAAATCAAATTTCGCCATCATAAACCGAACAAAAAGGATCACAACCCTGGTGTGTACATTTTTCGATGACTACTATACCTCCATGAAAGATCTCGGCTTACATCACTGAAAGTTGGTGCATCAATGTGATTCCTCTATCTTCCTGTCATTTCTTTTATCCCCATGACAAATAATGCAAGGATGGGGATAATTCCTTTATATGAAAACAAGACATAATTCTTCATATCCTTGATATCTTCGAATTAAACATAGCATATTTTTCATCAAAAGAAAAAGAAAAAGAAAAACATGACATGTTTGATCGAAACATCATCATAAAAGGAAAGACCGCTTTGCGTGATATCGACGTGTCGCAAGTAATCGAGCCAAACGACTAACATGTCCATGTGACATGAGCTATCGTTATCCACAATGATACACACAAGCTTAGGCCAAGGCTTCGTTGTTTAGATCCATTAATGCAGCGGTCCATTCCCATAGCAGGAAACAATTAAATCCTTGCAATTTATTAGAGGGATGTGCTTCATCAAAGTCAGGAAACAAATTTGTTAGCATTGATATATGAAAAAGTCTGGCAAATGAGGTTGGTTCGTTTGTATACTTCCAACAGGCATGGTGACAACAAAGAATATTTCAATGTGGAGAGTGACAGCATCTTCTTTGGTATTTGCCCTACGTCTCCTTGGATAGTCTCTTCTTTATTGGCCTCATAAATTACTCCATCCAGATAAATGCCACAGTTTGATTTTGCGAGCAGGATCACCTGCTCTTTTTCTCCTTTGCTGTACTGTGTTGTTTCAAAATGAAAACTTTATTGTGTTTGGTTTTTTTTTCATTTTCCTTTTTTCTTGTTTGGTGAATGGGATAGATGAGCTTTTTTAACGGCACAGCAGCAAAGCAGTGGATCCCTTTCCTTAAAATTTGATTTCTATAGATAAATGAGTACATATCTTATTTCGATAATTTATTATGAAATATTGATGATTGTTTAGGATACGATTTTAATCTCATATCAAATTTTTTTTTATCATTTTATTTGGTGGGTTAACAAAACTTATATAAATACATATATAATAATAAAAAAAATATATATATCGTAATTTATTTGAGATGAAAAAGATATAAGACGTTTTCAATATTCTCTTTATTTTACATACGGATTGTGAAAATTCCAATTACTACTTACTAGTCATACACAGGACCGCAATTAACATTATATTTTGGACAAAGTGTTGGTACTGCAGGAGCCAACAAACTGTGGTAGTTGCAATTTTCATCACACAAATTCAAATATTTAAATTTAAAAAAAAAATTCAAACAAATATTTTAAATAAATATATGATGCAAAATTGGCTACTTTACAACAACCCCCATTTTCTTTTAATTAAATAGGAATACAGTAGAGAACAAAGATAATTTAGTTTTATTTGGCCTATGATAAGTCTCCATTTATAGATCTGAGTCTGGCCAAAAACAATAAAAGCATTTATTATCGTAATTCATCAAGCGAAACATCCACCTAACAAAAACAATTTCTTAATCGAAAAAAAGTGTCATGAATAAAACTTATCAAAAAATAAATAAAGTTAAATAAATAAAGTTAAAAACATTTTTTTACTACTCTCCCCGTCCCATAAGTAATCTTACAACGATTTAACTTGGATCTTTTTTTTATGCGTGTATTGAATTAGATATATTTTAATTAATATATTATGATTTTTTATGATGATGATGGATTCGATGTAAAAATATGAAAAAGAATGAGAGAGGAGGTAGTGAAGTATAATGGGATATTATGATTATTTTAATATAAAATTATTTTCAAATAAGAAGATAAAGTAAGTGTTGCAAAATTTATGGAATGGACAAAATCGTTTATTACCTTCGCCCCCATAAAAATAGCAACAGATTGACTTGGTATGCGTATTGATGTAAAGTTTGATGCGTGTGTAACGACGATCAAACGCAGTTTTTTATAAATTTATCATAAAACATCAATAATTGTGTAAATTACATACTATATTTCAACCTAATACATATTGTCGGACGATCAGACGTGATTTGATATGAAAACGAAACTTGTATTCATACGTATTGAATAATACAAAATATTATGTGTTGTAATTTTCATGGGACGAAAAGAGTATTATGTTTAAGGGTAGATCTTTTCTCTACCCAATCAATATATATTATTAATTCCGAGTGTGATATCATGATATGCCATAAGGATAAATTGGTAAGTTTTTCTTACATTTAAAAAGTGATTATTGTCTTAATTAAATCAATTAATAATCTACATTAACATCATCATTTATGGAAAGAATAAGAAAAAAACATTATATATTTCTTCTTTATAGTTTATACATGTTATCTAACCCATTTTGATCATGATAATATTTTACTACAGGAATACACGATTTTTCATATTGACACAAAAATAGCTCAATTTTATATATTGACTAATACAATCAATTATTCACATCTAAGTGAACTAACATCACTTTTATCAAAAAAAAGAAAAAAAGAAAAAAAAAAGAACTAAGATCACTACAATAAAAAAACACAATAAAACAAACCTAAGTTAATAATAATTTATGTGTTGTACATCATGAGATGTTATTTACGAATATCATAATAATTACACACAAAAATAACTAATTTAGCTTAGGAAAAAATGAATGATATTAAAAAATAACATTTTAATCTTAACCTTTGATTCGTGTTGTCTTAATCTTAAACGTTTATTCCTTAATAGATACATCTGTGTCATGACACACATTCTCTTTTTCCTAACTAATTTGACATTATTGAAAAGATATATTTTCAAATAAATATGTTCTCATAATACAAATTATTTGATAATATTAAAAAACATAAATAAATGATTTTTTTAAAATTGATTTTATTTGGTGCAACGCACCGACTTATACACTAATTTAGATTCATTTAGATTTTTATGATAATTTCGAATAACAATATAAATATAATCCCTCAATCAAGACCGGAAAAACCTGTCCCAATCCATCCTTCACCAGTTACCTTCTCTCAATTGCCAAACCCAAACCCCCTCTTTTCCCCCCAAACAACAGAAACACCCAAAACAAAACAGCTGTTTCCTTTGTTTCCATTTTTCCCCCTCCGAAAACTCCTCCTCCATTTCCCCCCCTTTTCAATTCACAAAAAAATATCTTCAACGAATCAACCATTGTCGTCGCCATTGTCGACTTTCGAGTTCGTCAGAGCTGGAAAGGCGAAGGTGATTGTGGCGGCGGCGACGGCGGAGGAGGAGGAGGTGGAAGATGGCGGCGGCTCAGCGGCGGCGCCACGGAAGCAACGGCCGCCGGAGTCGTCTGCTTCGTGGTCTGTGTGTTACGGTTGGAGGATTTCTCGTGTTTTTTGTGGTTCTGTTTGTGCTCGCTCTTCCTCCTCAGAATGAGGATAATCCGTCTAGAGGCCGCGGCCGGCGGAATCTATCGGTATTGAAATTGGATTGAATTGTTTCGTTGTGTTTTTGGTGTTGTGTGGTTTGTGAATTGACTGTTATAGTGTTGTGGTTTGGTGTGGTTTGTGCAGTTTGATGATGGTGCGGATGATTGGCTGGATTTCAAAGGGGAGAAGCATGAGGTTGCGCATTTCGTTGTTCCGGTTAGGGTTTTGATCTATTGAGATTGGTATATAGTTGGATTTGAGTTACCGGTGATGTTCATTTGGTGATAATTGTGTGGTTGATTTTGGTGATTTGACCTATTAGGTTAATGGAGGAGAAAGAAAGCATAATATTTGGAGATCGAAAGATGCCGAATACTTTCATGGATGTAGCAACGCGAGCAGCAAGTTTGCGAGTATGAACCTTTTGCTTTTAAATTTTTGGAGATCAACACGAGTAGTAGTTTCGATTGTTGTTACATTGATCGATTTATGAGAAATACTTAGCTTTTGAGTCACTATTGACTTATAGTTCTTCTTTTCATGGTATTGCTGCTTCGTGTCGGCTATGGGTTGTCTGGCATTGTTTTATTTGTTGGAGAATGAGAATTGAGCTAGTCGGTTTGCTTCAGATGTGTATTCACCTTGTTGTTGATAATGTCATTTTGAAGTTCATTTTCTAGCTGATTTGTTATATCCTGAATCCTGATATTGCAATCTTCAGTCAGTTATGGTTATTTGACATGGTTTTGTTCAACACTCTGGTATATGGAGGCATGTCTTACTGGCTAAACATTGAAATTCGCATAAGATTGCTTCTGGATATTTTGCGAATGCTTGAAGTGGATATCTTGGTTGTGTGAGATGTTTTGATAGAGTGGCACATTTACCTGTTATTGATTTAATTTGACTCTTCATGTCTTTTTTATAGGAGCTAATATGATCACGCAGCCTAATCGGTACTTATTGATTGCAACGAGTGGAGGCTTAAATCAACAAAGGACAGGGGTAAGTAATGTACTCTATTGTTATTTGCAAGTCTGTGTGGGTTACTAACAATTTTTGTCATTCGCTTCTGATAGAATCCTAGCATAGATTGTTTATTCAAAGACCACTGTAATGTGATTGCAAAGGGTACTAGCTACAATATGTTTTTTTTCCCCCTGGTTTTGGCTGATTATTCTATCCTAAGTATGTGGTGAATTAGTTGAAGAGAATGGTATTATTAATCTGATCCATACCGCAATAGTCTAACCTAGCATAGATTCTATGCTGGAATATCTGATTTAAGAACAGACTTGAGTTTTTTTATTCTATGATGTCCTAGATTTAGGTTGAGGTTCAGCACGTGTTTCTGTGTTCTGTAACTTCATTGTTTTCGGGTTTAATTTTATTTTTAATGATGTCTTCATCAGTTGCTTTTTTTTTTTTTTTCCGCTGGTAAGTTCTTGAAATTGACATTTTCATATTATTGTGGATAAAAAGTAATCTTTCATGGTCAAAGCATCCCTTATATCCCAAAGGTTGCACCGCCTGGGGATCTACAAGCTGGTCCAGGGCACTTGACTTCTCGGTACCACTGAAGATACACCCCATATATTTACTAGTTTTCTTTTATAACCTCCGGACTTCATATCCTCCACCAATCTTCTCGGTGGTATCGAGTTCGCAGACACATCAGACAAACCGGTTTCTCAGTTGAATTGAGTTGTATCAAGTCTCCCCTTCATCGAGTCAGCATGTTCTCGAATATTTCTTCTTGAGCATTATATGCATATTGACTGACTATGTGAAACTTTTAACAGATAATTGATGCTGTCGTTGCTGCTCGTATTTTAAATGCTACTCTTGTTGTTCCGAAGTTGGACCAGAGATCATATTGGAAGGATTCGAGGTTTGTGACAAGATGACAATAAATTTCTCTCTGTGCTTTCTGAACTGTAACAACTTATAAGCGTTGCTGGATTGCTGCAGTGACTTTGCAGATATTTTTGATGTTGATTGGTTTATATCCTTCCTATCCAATGATGTCAAAGTTGTAAAAGATACTCCAAAGCGTGGACGCAAATCTATAAGCCCATATAGAATGCGTGTTCCGAGGAAGTGCAATGAGAGATGCTATGAGAAACGTGTATTGCCTGTCCTAATGAAAAGGCATGTAAGGCTTCTATTGTTCGAACTACTTATAGTCTGATTTGCAATATCTCTGTTATCTCGTTAAGTTGCTATCTTCTTAGTTATTTTTGTCCGTATCATAAGGGCTTGTTCTCTATATGAAAATCTTTTCTGTGGTAACTCCCGAAAACCTCTTAAACCTCCTTTTCCAGCATAACAGAACAATCATCGACTTGTAGGACTTGATTCTGAGTACAAATATCACCTGAAAACTTTTCTTAGACTAAGAACTTTCTAAGCGTTCAGTTCTTTGTCAAAGCAGTCCCAATGAACCGTTTAAGCCACGCCGAAGTTGACTGTTCTTTAGATCAGCTCTAGAGTATATTTTTTCCCTCTTGCACTGCAAGGTGGGCGGTTTTATTTAGATGGTTATGTGAATTTGTTGGATATCAATTATTTGCATTGGCCCTCATGTCTAACTTGTTCTTAAGAGTTTGTTATATTTTTACTGACTGGCAGGCTGCTCAGCTCTCTAAGTTCGATTATAGGCTTGCAAATAAGTTGCCTGCAGACCTTCAGAAGCTGAGATGTAGAGTTAACTACCATGCTCTAAAGTTCACTGTGCCCATTCATCACATGGGAGAAGTATTAGTGAACAGGATGAAAATGCTGAGCAAACATTACATTGCTTTGCATCTGAGGTAATAGCTTGCCTTATCCTTTTTATGAAAACCTCATATGCGAATTTCCTTTGTGGACACGATATGACATCATGCTGGAAGGAAGTTGTCCCCTGAATAATTCATGATGTTTAACTGGCGAATGCTTTTCATAGAGTAATTGGAGTCCAAGACAGCGGCTGTGTAGGCCACCACCAATGGTTGCACTCCATTGTTAGATGTTGCTGATGTGCAAGTGATCTGTTCTTTCTGGGTCACATAATACTTTCAGCTTATTTCATAGTAAAATAAGATAGACATTCTCTTGAGCTGCAACTACTAGAAGCCTTCTTCAGGTGGTTGGGATGGGATGGGTGATGGCTGTGGACAAATTCTGATGGAAATTTTTGTTCCTCTCCTTTTTCAGGTTTGAACCCGACATGCTTGCATTTTCTGGATGCTATTTTGGTGGAGGAGAAAAAGAGGAGAGAGAATTAGGGGCGATCAGAAAGAGGTGGAAAACTTTGCATGTAAGATTCAAAACCTTATGAAAATATTCTCCTCTGTCTTTGGAAGGTAAATGCTTGCTGAATGCTTGAGAATTTGGATGGGACTGTAGGAAAGCATTGTTAGCATTGATGAACCTCCTCGCTAATTTTCTGTGTTAAAAGGGAAATGTGAAGATGAATGAAATCTCATCATTTACTGCTTATTTGTCAAGCCTGGTCTTTTTCGAAAAATGTTGTGTCACCCCTGCAAGAAGTTTTTTTCCAAAAACCAAATTGCAGCTCCGTTCCACCAACTCCCCAGCCATCTCTGCTCTTCCACGTCCACGTTTCAACTATGGCAACTGGGGAAGGCGAGGCCTAGTGACGGAAAACTGCATGATTTATTTTATTTTATTTTATTTTTTGGGTGGGGACATGTTTAAGCCCAACAGGTTCTGTGTCAAATGCCACCATCGATTTCTAGTCTTTTAGCAACTTCAAGAATGTCACGCCCCAAAGATTTTCGCGCAAGAATAGCCCCTTGGTCACCTACATCTTGTTCTCTATTTATAAGTGAAGGTTTGCAAGGGACTCTAGATTTCTCTAGAGTCTGGTAGAGAACTCTTGTACATTCTAGACTTATCCAGAATTGTATAGAACTATCATGTAAATACTAGACTTCTCTAGGGTTTTCTAGGAAGATCTAGGAAAGGTGTAGAGATGTATAGAAATCTCTAAAATTCTTGGTAAGGCCTATAAATAGGCTTGTCCTTCTCATTTGTAAGCCATCTTCCATCATCACGCAACAAGTATTCAAAGCAATACAAAGCCAAGAGCTTTCCAAGCTTCCTTACAAAGTTCCAAACACTTGAGTGAGGTCGAGAGTAAGGCTGACTTAACATACTCGAGGCAAAGTTTGCTAAGTGCCGCACGGTCTAGAGAAAAGCCCGTGACAAGTAGTATCAGAGCACGGTTTCGAAGGGTCGGATCGTGATTCAAATGGGCGAGGAATCGAACATTTCCCAAGGTATGCAACTTCCCCTTGATCCCGAGTTTCAGGAGAAAACTCAAGCTCATGGAAGGAGAAGAAGGAAGAAGTCTCGTGAGGGACGAGAATCCTTGTCTTCTCTTAGCACCCGATTGGCACGGGTGGAACTAGCCTTGACCGACGGAGAGGACAGGCTAGACAAAGTCGAGGAGCATGTTGGGGAGCTGGCGTCCAATGAGGAGGAGCTCCGCGGAGAGATGTAAGGGGCACTCAATACCGCCATCGACATGCTGCAAAAGCAAAACGATGCCTTACAAGCTCTCGTCGACGCCTTGCGAGATGAGGTCAAGGAACTCAAAGGTGAGCTAAACCTTTGTAAAGTTGCATTCTCTACGGGTGGTGGCAGCGTGGTGCAACCTGCTCCCAGGATCGAAGTTTCGAAGCCAAGGTGTTTCAATGGAACGAGGAACGCTAGGGAGCTCGACAACTTCTTGTTTAGCCTAAAACAATACTTTGGTGCGCTAGGCTTGGTGGACGAGAGTGCCAAGATTCGCACGGCACCTCTCTACCTTACCGATACCGCTACCGCTACCTTATGGTGGAGGCGGCGGCAGTCGGACATCGAGTGGGGGACATGCTCGATCGACACCTGGGATGATTTCAAGAGAGAAATCAAGAGGCAATTCTACCCCGAGCATGCGGAGGACAAAGCACGGGCCAAGCTTCGTCGACTCACGCAAAGGGGATCGATCCAAGACTACGTGAAAGAGTTCTCGGAATTGACACTCGAAATCCCAGGTATGACGGAGAAGTACTTGCTCTTTTCATTTATGGATGGATTGCAATCTTGGGCGAAGCTAGAGTTGCAAAGGAGAGGGGTCCAAGATCTTGCTCATGCTATTGCCGTGGCGGAATCCTTGATCGAATTCCGCAAGAGCGACCCCAAGCCAAAGAACCCCAAGGTCGTAAGTTCGAGTAAAGGTGGGGGAGAGGAGAAGTCCCCCAAGGATCGAGACGGTCAAGCTCGATTCTCTAAAGAAAAGGGCACGCAACTCTTCGGGCATAAATCCGGAGGGCAGGAGCACAAGGTTGGCGGAGACCAACCCAAGCCAAGGATGACGTGCTTCATATGCGACGGGCCTCATCGTGCCAATGAGTGCCCAAAGAAGTCAAGGCTCACCGCACTCATCCAAAAGGATGAGCAAAGGAGGGAAGAAGCCAAGATGGGATCCCTCTTATTCTTGAGCGCGATGAATGCTAAGATTCATGTGCCTAAGGATGCTTCCGAGGGCACTATGTTTGTCGAAAAGGTGATCGAGGGACGACCTATCAAAGCATTGGTCGACACCGGAGCTACCAACAATTTCTTATCGGAAGGTATGGCAAATCGTCTTTCTCTCAAAGCTTACCGAGGAGCTGGTTTCATCAAAGCTGTCAACTCAAAGGCTCAACCACTCATCGGTATAGCCAAAGGCGTCGGCATGAGGATCGAACAATGGGAAGGTATGGTTAATCTCTCCATTGTTCCTATGGACGATTACGACTTGGTTCTTGGCATGGAGTTCATGGATCAAGTCAAGGCGATCCCTATCTCTCCATTGAGTTCCTTGACCTCATCTCGCAAGGCGTCGACGAGACTTTGTAAGGCATCGTTCTGCTTTTGCAGCGTGTCGATGACGGTATTGAGTGTCCCTTGTATCTCTCCGCGGAGCTCCTCCTCATTGGACGCCAGCTCCCCAACATGCTCCTCGACTTTGTCTAGTCTGTCCTCTCCGTTGGCCAAGGCTAGTTCCACCCATGCCAATTGGGTGCTAAGGGAAGACAAGGATTCTCGCCCCTCACGAGACTTCTCCCTTCTTCTCCTTCCATGAACTTGAGTTTCCTCCTGAAACTCGGGATCAAGGGGAAGTTGTATACCTTGGGAAATGTTCGATTCCTCGGCCATTTGAATCACGATCCGACCTTTCGAAACCGTGCTCTGATACCATTTGTCACGGGCTTTTCTCTAGACCGTGCGGCACTTTGCAAACTTTGTCTCGAATATGCTAAGTCAGTCTTACTCTCGACCTCACTCAAGTGTTTGGAGCTTTGTACGGAAGCTTGGAAAGCTCTTGGCTTTGTATTGCTTTGAATACTTGTTGCGTGATGATGGAAGATGGCTTACAAATGAGGAGGGCAAGCCTATTTATAGACCTTGATAAGAATTCTAGAGATTTCTATACATCTCTACACATTTCCTAGATCTTCTAGAAAACCCTAGAGAAGTCTAGTTTTTACATGATAGTTTTATACAATTCTAGATAAGTCTAGAATGTCCAAGAGTTCTCTACAAGACTCTAGAGAAATCTAGAGTCCTTTGCAAAGCTTCACTTATAAATAGAGAACAAGATGTAGGTGACCAAGGGGCTATTTTTGCGCGAAAATCTTTGGGCATGTAATTTGTGATTTTGCATTGGAATATGGTGTGGGTTCTGTAGGTTCACTTCCTGAAGTCTTCCAAGGCTATGTCGATGTGCTTAACAATCAAAGAACTCACAGTTGATTATCTTGCTGGTTTTTTATTTCTTTGCCTAAGTTTACATTTGAATTTCGGATTCCAATTTGGCGGTTCATATATCGACTCTTTGAGCCATGTAATGCAATCAACTATGTCATTTCAGGTTGGCAACCCAGATAGAGCAAGGAGGCAAGGGCGGTGTCCGCTGACTCCAGAAGAAGTTGGCCTGATGTTGAGGGCTCTGGGCTATGGTAGTGATGTACACATCTATGTTGCATCTGGCGAAGTCTATGGAGGTGAAGACACTTTGGCGCCTCTGAAGGCTCTCTTCCCCAATTTCCATTCCAAGGATACTTTAGCTAGCAAGGAGTTGGAACCTTTCTCTGCATTTTCCTCTCGTATGGCGGCCCTCGACTTCATCGTATGTGATGAAAGTGATGTATTTGTCACCAACAACAATGGAAACATGGCAAAAATATTAGCCGGGCGAAGGTAAAATCGTCTTCTTCTTCTTGCTATCAAAAATAGGGTCTAAAAAGAGGACATCATTCATCATCCTTGTTTTCCTTGATAATGCAGGAGATACTTTCGGCATAAGCCCACTGTACGTCCTAATGCTAAAAAACTCTACCGTATTTTCGGAAACCGAAACAACATGACCTGGGAAGAGTTTGCATCGAAGGTAAAGACTCACCAGCGAGGCTTTGTGGGTGCACCTAATGAGATTAGGCCGGGTCGTGGAGAGTTCCACGAGAATCCATCGACATGCATCTGTGAAAGTTCTGATGCCAAGTTAAGGAAGGATTCAAGATCCCGAAAGTTTGGATTGGGGAAAATCCAAACAAAGGTTGAAGCGGAAGATTCTGATGATCATAATCCGGATGATGATTTTGAAGGGATTGATCCTGATTATGATGGAGATCATTCTGGTCTCCAAGATACACAAAAGTCGAACGGAACCATCGTTGATGACGATGTGAATTCTGATGAGCCCGAGTTGGAAGACATGCTTTCTGACTGAAGATGGTTCCAACTTAACATAAACTCCAGACGCTATATCTCATTGCGGTTGCCCTTTCGTGTTGTTCATGTGCCTTGGTAGCATCCTTTCTGTGCTCGTCAATCGTGCTTGGTTTTGCCTCTAATGCCCCTCAGTGAAGAGCAGGGGCTCTTCATGCTAGATTTTTGTTGTGGTCGGGTAGCTTGTTTGATGGTTTAGGACTTGCAGGATATTCCTTGTTCATATTTCATCAACTGGTTGTTTTAAGCTTTTAACGGCGGGAAGGGATGGAGGAATTTTTGCATCATAGTAGATATGGAGCGTAGAACCAGATTGCCCGAAAAGGTTCACTGGTGGAGATCGCAGCATGAAGTTCATGAGTAGTCAGATTCGCAAGGTGATATACTCAGGTCGTTTAGGTGGTCCGTTGTGTTTTAATTTGTAACAAGTTCATGATTTGAGATGAGCTATATGTTTTTCAGTGTTTATTGGAATGGAATGTCTTGCTGGCTAAGAATGATGGTATATATGCCAATGCTTGTTCTTGTGATGATTGTTAGTTACTTCGAAGATGTGACAGTCATTTGTCTGTTCATCATCATGCTACCTTGACACAACTCTCCCTGGTAAATTTGCCGTGTTAGATAGATAGCATCAAGAAAAATGATTGATCATGTTTTGATCTCATGCGGACCTCTTAGTCGGATTTGAACTCTTTCAAGAGATCGAAAAAATAAAATAAAATGGTTAATCTATCGAAGATAATTTCAACACAAGTGAGTCATGCTATTTAGTACATCTGAAAAATTCGAAAGAGAGTCGGCTAAATTTCATGCCAGAAGCAAATTCTTTCAGTATACAATTGAACCTATGAATCCTTGTACAAGAAAAACATTGACGAACACAACTGTAATATTGAAAACCAACAAGGGGTCATACAGTTGATCATCCTAAAATCAAAAGAACAAGAGAACCAGAACTACAGATCCAAAACTTGTATTCAACCCTCTAAATGAAAAGGAATCCACAGCGTGCTCCGAATGTCATCAATGGACTCACTCCAGTTTGTGTTATGTTCAGCCGTCTGCATCATATGCAGAGAACTAAAGGCAAACCATGAATATGGAGATGAGAACCGGTGAAAGAACTGGCACTTTCCCCTGAGACTTCACCTCACTTTCTGGAGAGATGGGGCTTTATGGACTCCACAACAACCTGTTTCGAACAACATATAGAGATCAGAATCGAGGAAAGATCCTACTTTAACAAAATGTCAACTTCTGAAGAAAAAATATAGTTGCAACAAGTCTCAGATACAAAATGAAGGAAAAAGACTCCCATGCTAATCAAAGGCAAGTGTGCTTACCCTCCCATCATAGGATACAGACGCAAACATCCAAGGCTCTCTGGAACTCCAAGCAAGCCCTGAAAATACAAATTTAGAAAGAGTCAGTGCTGGTTCGTCACACTGGGAAAGAGAATGGAGAGAAGAGATCATAGTTACAGCATATGACAGATAGTGCACAGATTACCATAAACACTGTCTTCATAATCACTGTATGCATGAAGCAATGGATTTGCACGCCTGGTTCGTAACTCTGTCGGGCTGCAAATAGAGATAACATGAGAAGATAACGATGCTGAGCAAGTGCAACGACTAATTATCAGAATAGCTCACAGCTAAATCACCTTTCAGGTGTAACGCTACTACGTACGGAAGTAAACCACAAGTTAACGGTTGAGTCCGTTCCAGCACTCTGCATGATAAATTACTAAGACAGTAAGATTACGACAGCTCCTCAGCTGCAACATGTAAAAGGCCGAGAAAAACCCAAATGCTTGTTCTGTTGAGAGAAAGAGTACCAGGATTAGCCCATCGTACTCAGGGTTACATCTCACTGCCCATGTCCTGCAAGAAATATTACGAAGTGGTAAATGAGGTTTATGGACAAAGTGCAAGCTCACAGAGACATGCTGCAGTCAATGAAAGAAGTAGCAATATACTACTGTTTAACTATACCAGTGTGCATGCCCAGGGAGGTCAGCAATGGGAAACTTTGACATCCTAAGATCCCAAACACGTATTCTGGACTCATTTTCTGCAGTAACCTGCATCCATTTCGTGAACCCAGCAAATAATCTTTATCAAAGACATGTATTTCATAAATAGAGCATGGAAGACCATACAAAAAGCATTGTTGTTTCTCGCTAAATAAAGCACCTACAAGTATATGCTGCTTCTTGGGGTCATAATCTACAGCACGGGCATGGGCTCGCTCAAGTGAACTGGACATTCTGTGCATGCACAAACCTATAAATTCAGAACAATCCAAGGTGTAAAAATCTACATTAAGTGAAAAAATCTACGTCATGGGGAGGCTCTCATTCGATTACAGTTACATACAAATGAGCATATATTATATATGCTCCCAAGATTTTAGGATGCAGAACTTCTTGTCATGAAAATCAAGAAAATTTGGACTGGTATAAAGAAATACACCATCTTCATTTCTCGAGAACTATGTCCTCTGGCCAATAACTTCTGGGCCACTGGCTGATAAATTGTAGGACATAAATGCATCACCCAAATCAGAGCAGATGCATAACCATTTAAAACAAAAAGCCAAACTATATAAGCCGGAATTTTTCCCTCTGGGTGGGGTGGGGGAATGCATTCTTCCATCTATATCAAGCTTGAAAGACCAAGTGATCATTCAGTGGAGTGCAAATAAAGTTTAAGATGCTCCTGAGGGTTCTCTACTACCAAGCATAGACAGAGGTGTAATAAAAGGATGCAAAAATACAAACCACATAACAAAACAAAGATGAGAATCCAAATACCAAGACCGCAAATTAATAAAGACATACTTCATTGTTCTTAGGTCCCAAAGTTGGATCACTGATTCACTAGTCAATGCAACAGCATTTAGATCAAGAGGATCCCAAGATCCACCAGTCCAAGAATGAAGCTTGCCAGCTGACTCCTTTGAGTTCACCTAAATATGGACAAAGGCCTGAATAAGAGTCAGCAGATGTACTCCATCAGTAAAATGAACTGTAATATCCACAACATCATACACCCAGAGCGAACCGAAATCACATAAAATGCAGGCATGATTAGTAAGTACTAACAAATCTTATAACAATTATGTCTAGTAAATTGGTGGGATCACATATAATAGGAACAAATAAAGATGATTAAGCCAGGACAGGCACATGCCATGAATATCAAGCATGAAGCATTGTCACAGCATAGTATATGATTCGAACAACAGCTATGACTTAAACTTGGCCAACAGCCAATTTGACCTGTGCAGTTTTCTTGGAAGAATCCAAGTTCCAAACCAAAAGATTTTTCTCATCAACGCCAATCAACTTATCATGTCTTCCAGTAGGTCACCAGAGAACACTGCAACGTAGATAATACCTATTACATAAATGATAGTAGAATCCACTATACAGGATACAAATGTCTGCCATCCATTTACTAAAAGGTGAAAAATCAAAACAACAAAATTGTTGATGGGAGTGCTCACCTTTTTATTTTACCAGTATGAGAATCAAGGCTAGCAATTTGTTCCAGCTGCGGAGAATTTAGCTGACCATATAATTCAGGAATCTGCCAAACAGCTGCTCCGTATGATTCACCTTAAATACAAGCAGAAAAGTTAAAACTGCATAGCTTTGTTGTAAAGCTGCACATCTTTACTCAGCGTACCTTGCTGTTTTGGGTAGGATCTGTCATTCTGTCTATGACCAATTTAGACATCGTCCATTTTTTATTTTTTTTTCATTTTAAGACTCGACTCAAACAGCAGCAGAAGCATGTTATGCACTCACTGGCTCACAGCACTAACAAAAACTAACAAAGTCGGTGTTCTTGATGCCCAATACTGCTAAACTAGATCAATAACATGCGACCTTGCAAACAAATTCTCAGTGAAAAAATGCTTTTAACACATCAACAATTCAACATTCTAACATGAATCAACAGTAATAAGAATCAACATTGTCTTTTGCCATCAAACAACACAACCAACTCCTCTACATCAACTCAACGCTTCAACATGAATCCACAACAATAGCCAGCAAGAATCACATGACAGATCCAGATAAACCGAAAGCATCATTACCACTCGAAAACACAGTAGAGAAGATCCGCTGATCGAACGGACACGAAGCGAGATCCCATATCTCACTCGGATGAGAAAACAACCCCTCGCAAACCAGCTCCGTTCCGCCAGAGTCAAGCCGGATCAAATGCACCTGCACGCAAACACACAAATCCGAATCTCAAACAACAAGCATTTCCTCAAACCACTAGAATCAAGCTGATCGATTGACCTCGTTTTCCTCCTTCAGGCTGAGAGTCCCTCTGACGAAGCTGGTGTGATCGGTGTCGGCCTTCACATCCGCGATGCATCTCGCCTGGAAGAAACAACGAATCGTGAGATTAGATCGATCGGCAGAGAATTTGATATTGAGGTTGAGATTAGGGTTTGGTGATGATGATGATGAAGATTAGGGTTTGGATTTGGGGATTTAGGGTTTATTACCTGGTATTTCAAGCCGTAGCCGATGCTCGTCGATGCTCCCTGCATTGTTGAAGAATGACGTGAGGAGTTTTTATTTTTTTGAAAAGAAGAATGGAGTAAGGACTGAGGATTGATCGATGGTGCGCGGATTTTGAGGCTGAGGTTGCGGTTGTTCTCTTGCAAAATAAATTGCGGTTGACCGAGAAAAGGCAAATGCTTTCTGCTCTGTTCAAGTTAATTATTCTATTTGTTGTAACACAATTTATTTGTGCATGTTTGTTTATGCGAAATTTGATATCTTTTATATCAGAGTAACTTTATTTTTTATAAAATTATAGTAATAACATAATAATGATGATTTAGATTATACACTTCAACTTAATTAAAAGACATAATTTTATAACATTGATTCTGTTTAGAAACACATAAATCGTATTTGTTGTCATCGTCGTCAGAATTTAATTTTAACACATCACTTAAAGCATCTTTAACTATTATTCCTATAATGTTCTAAGAACATCCACATTGATTTTTTTTTAATTTATTATATGAAAGTCTCTATTATTAAGGTTTCATCATAAAAATTAGACATAATGATGAAAAATTTTATCTATTAAATTTGAAGGATCTCAAATACAAACTCCCATGTTCAACTTCGTGTTCGAGTGCCTCAACTTCTTCCCCCCTCTGCCCATGCCTTTCCACATCGACATCATTTTTGAGAATTTGGTGCTTACCAAGAGATGAAAAAAAAAGGAATCATTATATATATCTATCTCGAAAAAAATTAAGACTTTTCAGTTATAATGTTTGGGTGATGTTTCATGACATTCGTTAACTGTATAACCTTACACAGTCAACAATACTTAACCGTTCATCTGTGAGATGAACGGTTAAGTTTTAAAGAATTTTTGTTATATCCGAGATTCTTTTTTTTGAAAGGATCAATTCATCTGGAAAAAAGAACCTCGGAAGATCATTGACTTTTTTGATACATTCGGAAAAAAATCCCGGAAGACAGTTGGTTTTTATATATCCGGGATAAATTATCACGATATCCGTGTTTCTTTTTATCGGATAGAGATGTGCTTGATTTTAATCTAACCGTTCATTTTTCAAATGGACGACTGATCTTTATTAATTTTTGATTATGGATCATCTCCGATAATATTTTTATCTTATTTTTTGAATTTGGCTGTGGATGCTCTAAGCATAGAAGGTTGCCTAAGTGTATGATTAAGCCTACACCATAATCATTACTCTGCATCAACATTTCCATTTTACCCATCAATCCCCCATTCCCTCGCAGATCAGCCCCATTACTCTTAAACCGCTTCTCTTCACCACCACAATTCACCATTATTACATCCTTCTCTCCTTCAAAGTTTCATGAACACAAATCTCATCTCCGACCAAAACACAACCACGCGATCACGAATTAAAAAACAGTCAATCCATAGTGGATCCAGTCCTCAAAATCCCGCTACACGTAAACAATCACAGATGATCACGAGACCGATCACTGCTCTGGACTATCGATTCCTCTTCATCATCCTTTTCATCATCCTCTCCGTCTCCACCATCCGTTACCACCCTCCAAAACCTCCTCCACCAGTGAACCGCACCGAGCTGGCTCTCTCCAGGATCGCAGTGTGCCTGGTGGGCGGGGCGAGGAGGTTTGAGTTGACGGGACCCTCGATCGTGGAGAGACTGTTAAAGGAGTACCCGAATGCGGATGTGTTCTTGAACAGTCCGTTTGATGAGAATTCGTATAAGTTATTGGTTTTGAAGAGCGCGCCACAGGTTGTTGCTGTTCGGGTTTTTGAGCAGAGGTGGTTAGAGGAGACCAGGGAGAGTGAGAGGGTGCTGAGTTCCGAGGGGTCGCCTAATGGGATTCAGGTGCGGTTTTGATCACATTGTTTTAAGTGTAACGTTTTTAGTTATGTACACACTATTTTATCATTTTATTTCATTCATAATCCATGTTATAACGAACAACTCATACATATTCTTGGTATTAGGATTTTAAGTCTTAACCCACACCATCTTTTGTTCTAGGGTTTACTTCAGTACTTCAACCTGGTCGAAGGCTGCATATCACTAATCCAACACCACGAAACCCGGTTCAACTTCACATACGACTGGATCATCCGAACCCGGGTCGACGGCTTCTGGTACGGTCCACTCAACCCAAACAGCTTCATCCGGGGCCACTACGTGGTCCCGCCAGGGTCCACCTATGGTGGCCTAAACGACCGCCTAGGCATAGGCGAGCGCCACATTTCCATCGTCGCCCTCGCCCGCCTCTCCCTTGTCCCGTCTCTCGACTCGGCCGGGTTCAGCCAGCTGAACTCCGAGTCAGCCTTCAAGGCCCAACTAACCCTCCACAACATACCCCACATTACAATGCCACAACCTTTTTGTATACTGTCGGACCGGGTTTATGTTTTTCCTCCGGTCCGGTTCGATGTGCCGGTGTTGAGCCTGACGAGCCGTGGGGAAATGAGTGGAGCGAAATGCAGGCCGTGTAGGCCCGCTTGTGTTGGGCCGTGTGTGGGCCGAGTGATGAATGGGCTGGAGAAGGGGTGGAGTTGGGCCGAGGAGTGGAATGGGTCCAATGTTGACTTGTGCGACGCACGTGGGGAGTGGAAGGTGGGGTGGGAGGGTGTGTTTGACCGAGTCGTCGGGCCGGAACTCGCTGAGTCACGGCGACGAGTTGGGAGGTTGAGTGTTGAGGAGTGTGCGAGGGATTGGGAGGAGATGCGGGAGAAAGCGTCGTTTTGGGAGTCCCTAAATATAGGTGAGATTTGTAAACTCGGATTAAGAAAGATAAGTTAGTATTCCCTTGGTCTCATATTATATTTAGATTAGGTGAAATATTTAATCATCTCGCGACGCGAGTTAAATTTCGTCTCGACAGATATGTTTTTCAAACTATAACAAATAATTCGGGACGGATGGATCAAATTTATTGTATTCTACACTATATTTTTTTTGGGATAAGTGAAATAATGTAGTGGTTGATTCACACTATTTGTTGATTCTTGTACATAAGGAGAATACGAATATGATGTACTAACAAAGCTCGTGTAATCGTGTGTGTGATGGTACATATTTCTAAGTTAGTTGGACCATAAGTTATGATTTTTGATAGCTACAAAGAAGCAACAATTAAGAACTTATCGAACTTTAAGCTAACCAGTAAATGAGTAAAATTGGTCTAAAGTGGAGCTTTTTTTAGATTCTTTGATATAGTGCACAAAGATGGTTAGCATTGAAGAACACACAAAAAGTTAAGGCTCCAATCCAATAACAATGAGCTCGACAGACATGGCTAATCAAAGAATTATGGGTCCATCAAACAATAATCTGCCCATGAGACATCATTCAAGTCTTGTAATGAAGTGATCTCACCCTCAAAACTCATTGGTCATCAGTCGTTCGAATCATTAGAATGGGCAATTTGGCATTTAATGCTTCCATGTGAACTGGCTCCTCTGTTTCTGTGATGAAGATATAAAGCTTCCCAGAAAGTTTGGATGGAGATCCAATGCCGTTTACCAAACTTTTGATTCGAGTAATGAGTACTGTTCATGTTTTGGAAACGCGGATATGTACGGCGTATGTGAATCGTTTTTAACTTTCATTTCAGGATTTTTCTCTTTTTTATCTCATAAAAATCTCAATATTCTGTTAGTATTTTTAAGTCAAACAAACAAAACATTTTCTATAATCCCTTCAAAATAAACATTTTCTATAATAAAAATCGATTAAAAATAAAATCATATGCTTAAACACACTTCAATATATATATGCTTAAATAATGTGGTAATATTTATAGGGAAAATTGCAAATGCTCTAAGTAGAAGCTGACAAACTGCTACACAATAGTTTTCACACAAGAAATCAAATATTTAAGTTTTGAAAAAATCAAGTTAAGATCTAAATAAATATTTTAAATAAGCATGTGATGAAAAACTGATGTGCAACAGTTTCTAGGCTCCTGTCTATCGCAGAAACCATTTCGCCATATTCACATCATGAAAACTACATTGAAACAGTATGATTATCTTAATTCGTGATAATATTATGCATACATCTAGAAGTTCATATCATGACCCCCACAAACCACACCCTTTGGTCGCGTCTCTTTCAAATTCATGACTCCAAATCTTCCCCACCTTTCGTGCGCCTCTCCCCATATAACTAACTTCTCCTCTCCCACCTCAAACACCTAATCAAACCCAAAAACATCTCACAAACACAAAACACAACAATCAACAATGATCAGCATCAAGTATCGCCGCAGCGTCTCATTCCCGATCCCGAATCCCAGCCGTCCATCCTCCTCCTTGTCATCATCGAACCACAACAGATCCACCAGCCTCCCGATCCCTAAACACCTCATCGACCACCTCACCTCCACCATGACGATCAACCACCACGACCACGACCACGATCGCGTCCCTTGGATCGTCGACAGCCTCGTCAAACTGACGTTGATCCACGACTCGCTCTGCTCCCTCCTTTGCCTGCCTCACTCCCAGGCCGCCCTGAGCTCCCCTGTCCACTGCAGCACACTCCACAAACTCCTCCAGGACAGTCTGGTCTTCGTGGACTGCTTCTCGGTCCTCCGTGATTGCCTGCTCGAGCTGAAGCACGAGCTGGTCATGGGACAGGTGGCACTCCGGATAAAGGACGACTCCCATCTGGGCATGTACCTGAAGGCCCAGATGAGAGTCTGCAAGAACATAAACAAGTTACGTTCCACCATCTTCTCCGTGGACTCGTTCGTTGTTGCTACAACAACAACGACTACCCAGGATCACGTGGATCAGAACTACGAGCTGGTCCATGTGATCAAGCAGGTTCACGAGCTGACCGTGTCTGTCTCAGGGGCCTTGTTCGAGGCCATTGCTGGGTCGTTTTCCGCTAGGAAGAGGGGCACGGGATCAACGTCGTGGATCGGATCGTTTAAGGGGCCGAAGACAGATCAATATGAGGGAAATGATGAGATTGCGATTGGGGTTGAGAGTGTGTGGGGGTTGAGGAAGAATGGAGATGATGAAGAGATGAGAAGAGGTGTGTTGAGGAAAATGAGGGAAGTTGAAGATTGGGTTGATGGGATTGAAGGGGTTTGTGAGAGGGTGTTTAGGAGCTTGGTTTGCACTAGAGTTGCACTTCTCAATATAGTTACTCATTCATGGGGATAAAAACAGAGGATTTGTGCCAAGGTTTTGGGTATTTTGGGATTGGTGTGATTAATTTTTTTTATGGTTAGTGATAGTCTTGAAATTAATTTGCTATACCAAATGCTGAACCATGACTCTTGACCCAGTAGCTTGAATAATTCACTTCAACTCACTGTATATTTCTTAGTCACATGTTGACTCTCATAAGTTATGGTTGTAGTAAATTGAAGCTCTCATATCTTGACAGTTATTTTCCGTACATTTCAAGGCGACCTCTATGATAAATTGATGATGCTAAGTTTGGTAAGTTCTCAGCAAACGGAGAACTATATATTATTACAATCTAAATTATCTGTAAGACCCTCACTGATCCAAGACGAGACAACTTGCACTCGCGTGCCTGGGGCAAGGCCGAGCAAGACGAGGCAACGAGGGAGACATCCTTAGAATAGCGCTTGGTTTGGTCGTGAGCAAGACACATTTCAAAAACCAACAAATATTATGATAATCCTTAAAATAAAAAAATATTATATTTAATAATTTATAGAATCATTAAATTATTTTATCATCAATCAGATAATATCTAATGATAGAACCTATCATCAAACACTTTGAACGATCTTTTCTCCAATCGCATTTCGAAAAAATATTCTCTCAAAGAATTTTTTTCTCATTCAACTTTCAACGTATCTGGATTCTTACAAACCATCACCAATTTTCTGACCACAACATTCCCGCTGACTTCCACTGACGCGTTTTTTCCCCCCTTAGTGGGCCCAAAACCAAGCACAATAAATCCCAATCCAAAACTCCAAATCGAACCCAAACCCAAATTTCCAACCCTCCACAGTTCCGTACACTCGCTCCAACAGGCGTAAAGTCACGCGCCACCCGACCGGAACCCAAGCCCAAGCCCAAACCACCATGGGCTGCTGCCAATCTTCAACCTCTCCTGGGCCCGGGCCCGGGCCCCACTCTTCTCTCAACCACGTCACCAAATCCACAACCACCGGCATCGTCGGCGGCGGCGGAGGAATCCCGTCTTTCTCGGAGTTCTCGTTCTCGTACCTGAAATCGGCGACGGACGGCTTCGGCGCCGAGAACATCGTCTCGGAGGGGGGACACAAGGCCGCCAACGTCGTCTACAAGGCGAAGTTGGAGAGCGGAGGTGTTGTGGCCGTGAAGAAGTTTACAAAGTCGGCTTGGCCTGATGCGAAGCAGTTCGCGGTGATTCGATTGCATTGATTGTGTGTTTGTTGTGGTTAGGGTTTGGGTTTGGGGAGAGTGTGTGTGATGTTTGATGACATTGTTTGTTTGGTTTGGTTGCAGGCGGAGGCGAGTAGAGTTGGGAGGTTGAGGCACAAGAGACTGGCGAATTTGATCGGGTATTGTTGCGAAGGGGACGAGAGGTTGCTTGTTGCGGAGTATATGCCGAATGATACCTTGACCAAGCATTTGTTCCATTGTATGTGATTGCTCTTGATCGCCGAAGCTGTTCTATTTGTTTGCTTTAGTTATTTGTTTCTAGTTTTGGAAAGGGAGAAGTTGGTTGGATGGATGTTCATTTACACTTGACAGGTTGTGTTTAGGAAAAGTAATGTAAGATACGTAGCGCCGAGAAACTCCCATTCCGAGCAAGGGTTGACGATGGAAGACTTAATTCACTGTATCTTGTATATGGAGAGATTGTTTCAATCTTCATTTTTAGTAAATAATGAAGATAAAGGGAAATTACTTGAAAGGGCTTAGAGTTATCTGACATGTGTAGTTCTGTTTTGTTTGGATGTCACTGTGTGTATTGCTCCTCTTAACTGTTTAAGGTTGATGTAATGTTGCATTGATAAATGTGGCAATGTTGTTGTGTTCTTGACTTAGCAGGGGAGAACCAAGCCCTTGAATGGGCAATGCGACTGAGAGTTGCTTTATACATTGCTGAAGCTCTTGATTATTGCAATGGGCAAGGCCAATCACTATACCATGACTTAAATGTCTACAGAGTTCTTTTTGACGAGGTACATCTACTGATAGAATTTCCTTAAAATATATTAAAAAAATGATTGAATTTCTTTTCTGGCAATATATCCTGTTGACAAAAAAGATTTTTCATTTGGTTGTAGAATGGCGATCCGCGACTTTCATGTTTTGGCTTGATGAAGAATAGTAAGGATGGACAAAGCTATAGCACAAATCTTGCTTATGCACCTCCCGAGTTTCTGAAAAATGGTGACTAATTCTAATATCACATGTAATCTGTTGATCTTCTCTTTTGTGTACCATGTTCTGCCAAATTTTAGAATTAGAGTACCGTTTTTGTTTTGTTGGGGGCTGACGATGCAGCTTATGAAGGTGCTTCTGTTCTGCTGGTATTGCAATGGATGAAACAAGCTCCTTCAGATTGCCTGTAGGACTCCAAAACTTTATGTTGCAAGTGTTCACCCTTGGATCCTTGAAGCTTATTTATCTTGAGTGCTTTGTAGGACTAGTCACATACATACACCTTTGTAGCCACTAAAATCCATTGGCTACTCAGGATGTTAAGAATAGGATCGCTGATGGTTTTGATGTTTTGCCCCCTTATGGAGAAGGCAACCATCGGTTTTGTCAGAAGTTTTTGCTCTGAGAAACCACAAGGAAAATGGTGCTACATGTCCATTTTGCACTAAAAATTGTCTTTACAAAGACTTGTTTGGCTTTGGACTGGGAGTTTGGAGTAGCTTTGGATGTTGTATGCCTTGAGAGCACAAGTAGGGCTCTCTGTGTTATGCTGTAATAACCATATTCTACATGTGATGTAGGAAGAGTGAGTCCTGAAAGTGTTATCTTTAGTTTCGGGACTGTTCTATTGGATCTGCTGACCGGGAAGCACATGCCTCCAAATCATGTGAGTTTGCTTGTCTATTGCTAGAGTTAATCAGCTGTGATGCTATTATGTATTCATTTACTCTGTGGTGGACTGATTTAGTCACTTTGTGTAGTTTCTTGGTGCATTTTATGGAGCCAAGTAGGATTGCTTTTTTTTTTTTTTTTAAATGTAATCGGATTCCTATTCTGCGAGCATCTTGTTCTCCATTTTCGTGAGTAATGGCGTGCATCTAGATTGATTATAATGGAACTATGATGTCACATCGGTAGCAGGGAGGAACTTGTTTAAGTAGTCCCTGATTACTGATTGAACTATGAAGTCGTTCTTTTTTCTCTTTCTGTCCAAGATTTGATGATTTGATGCCTGTGGTGCTTGCTGTTTGATGTGTGTTGCAGGCTCTTGACATGATAAGGGCCAAAAGCATTCTTCCTCAGATGGATTCACATCTGGTGGGCGTATCAACTGATGAGGCTAATACAGTTTTTCATCTTGCTTCACTTTGCTTGCAATATGACCCGAAGGAGCGACCCAACACAAAAGACCTTGTTTCAAAACTGACTCCACTTCAGTATAAATCCGATGCAAGTACCTTTCTAGTTTTTTCATAGCATTAGATGTAACTTTGGCTTTATATACTCCTTGGTTTGCATGACTTTTAACAAAAATTTGGGTTCAAATGGCTTATATGTCATGCACGATTTCAGGTTCCATCTTATGTTATGATGGGCATACCAAAGCCTGGAGATGCCCCTCCAACTCCACAACGGCAGCTTTCTCCTATGGGAGATGCGTGTTCAAGGATAGACCTTACTGCTATCCACCAATTGTTGTTAAAGGCACACTACAAAGATGATCAAGTCACGAGTGAGGTAACTTTTCAATCGTCCTGCATCTGTATGCTGCACGGAGCTCGTCGTTCCTTTTCTGAAGCAAATTGGTTTCGTCTTCTTTCAAATAGTTGTCTTTTCAAGAATGGACCCAACAAATGACCGAGGTTTTGGAGGCTAGGAAGGTCGGAGACTTGGCATTCCGTGACAAAGATTTTAATACTGCAATAGAGTGCTATTCTCAGGTACATTTTTCGTTTTGTTCTCAGTTGCTGCCTTCTCTTTGCCTCGTTTTTTTGAGGATGAGCTTGGTTCATTTGTTATTTTTATGTCAACTGTCATCATCCTGCCACTGAAGCAAAGGTTGCTAGCACAATTTTGTATCCTAGACTATGTGATAAATGATAATCAAGTAGAGCCATAGAGGGTTCGAGTTTTTTTGACAGAGGTTCTATTTTATTCTATTGTTTTCTCTGGTTCCTTGTACTAGCAGAATTCCTGAACTATTCTCTCAATCTTTCTTGGCACTTTATAGTTGTTCCTTCACTAGCGGAATGCCTCAACTTTTGCCCTTTTTTTCCTTGTCAGTTTATAGATGTCGGAACAACAGTTTCACCGACTGTACTTGCGAGGCGGAGTCTCTGTTATCTATTCAATGAGCAACCAGATGCAGCTCTTCGCGACGCAATGCAGGCACAGATTATTTACCCAGATTGGGCCACCGCATTCTACCTGCAGGCAGTTGCCCTATCCAAACTCGGTATGCATGAGGATATAGCCGACATGCTGAACACAGCTGCAGAGCTAGAAGAGAAACAACAGAAGAATAAAAAACAAACCACGACGGGCTCCTCAGCGAGAAGAGAAACAACAGAAGATTGAAAAAAGAACCTAATTGCCGGACAGGTTTTTCACGATACAGGTTTCTATAGATTGTTGTCATCAATATGAGGCTGCATTTTTTCTCGTCGTCGTGCATATGCTATATAATAAAAGGGTAGGAAACAATTTGTATGGAGTTCTCATCTTACTATAGGGAGGAGGCACAGCATTCTTGTAATATAGAAGATGGAGTATACTTTTTTTTTATATATATAAATTTGTCAATCAGAAGTTTCAAGAATAACCTCATTCCCGCTGTATACTGATGTAATTGTATACCCAATGATAAAATAGTTTTGCAAACGAGATGTATACAAGTCTTGTTCTTACGATTTTTGCGAGTCTATGAAGAGTTGAAAGAGCTAAACTTTTGTGCTCCAAATACCAATACGACATATACCGAGAAAACTATATCAGCGGTTTTTACTGTAGTCCTCCTGTAGCGATTTGGTGTTGGCCCTTCGAGTGTCAACCCTGTAACAACTGGAAATAATACCATTGCCAAATAAGAGTGTCCTTGAAGGCTTCAACCCTGTGACTTGGGTTTCCTGCTGTTGAACCTCTACAACATTGGTGCCGTCTTCCAGCAACACCATTGAATCACAATCAAGTTTGAAAAAATTCTGTCTGTGGCTGCGTTGTTTTTTTTTTTTTTTTCTCACCGTTGGATTGCTGGTGCTGTACTTGTATGGCTTGTATGGCTATGAAGGAAGCCTGATGTGATCTTCCTCAAGTACAACATCGTTTTCAGGATACTTCAAATGCAACAACACCTAGAACGGAGAGGATTAGACTTAAAAAAAAAAAAAGAAAGAAAGAAAAAAGAATCGCGATCCCTTACCACATCATCACAGATCTTCTGGTTTAAGCTTAAGCAGCACAGCACCATTTTAAACCAAGAAACTGATCAATTCAAGGCTGTTAGATTCCTCTTGTTCCCTCCAATAAGGCCTCATTTTCATCAAAACCAAACTATACCTGCAGAATTATTTAAGGACAATCTACACATAGTACAACTAGTTTGCTGTCTTCTGTCAGGCCATTTGTCCAGCCTAGGTTTTTTTTTATCACAAGTTTGTCCGATTAGCGCAAACTTAGGCATCATCCATGCGGCTCAGCAGCAGCCACACGAGGATTAGCACCTAGCTGCGCTCTATAAATAACATGCCATGCCACATTGTTGAGTCAAGCATCTTGTTGTCTTTTCCTCAAAAAGCTAGATCAAGCAAAGCTGAGCTTGAGAGAAATGGAAGAAGCTATGGGGAGGACTAGTTCGCATGCTCGTTCGAGCAGCTTGCCTTCTTGGCCGCATCCTGTAAATGCTGGCCTTAAGGATCTACTTTCCACTCTGAGAGACATCAACAAAGGGAGGACATCAGGCACGGTGTCATCTCTAGCTCATAGATTGAGCAAAACTAAGGATTTGTATGAGCATGTGAGGGAGTTGATTCAGTTGCCACTGAACCAACAAGCCCTCGCCCATGAGGTGAGTCGCGTTGGGCTTGAAGATGTTCTTGAAAGATCTCTTGGCTTGTTGGATCTTTGTTCTTTGAGTTCAGATGCTCTGTCTGGGTTTAATGAGTCCATTATTGAGCTACAATCATCAATCAGAAGGGGACATGTCGAAGAGTCATGTCTCCTGAATTACATGGTGTCAAGAAAGAAGATTGACAAAGTCATCTCAAAAGGCTTTGTTAGCATAAGGGAGATGGAGAGGAGGTCGCAAAATGATGGCGGTCTTGCCCCTGCAGTTGTTCACGTTCTAAAAGAAGCTGAATCCGCTAGTCTCTTGACATTGAAAAGCGTTCTTGCTTATGTTTCGGGGACAAAAGCTGAGCCAAGAGGGCGCGGCTGGTCATTGGTTGCAAAACTGATGCAGCCAAAGCTCGTGTCTGACATAGATCTTCAAGAAAGCGAGGTTGAGAGGATGGACGGTACGGTGAACGCCTTGATCTCGAGAAGATCGAGCACAGATTCGAGGGTTAAGCAGAATCTGCTGAATCAATTGAGG
>JAOVYX010015382.1:0-28066 GCA_035668315.1 Drosera spatulata
GCCGCTGGTGCGCGGCCGGATCCCTATCAGGCTCAGTATTCATCTCCAGCGGGATCGGAGCCGGCTTCGATCCCGCTGTGGCACGGAGCGTGGAAAAATGGGACACCGAGACCACTGGTTCATCGTCTTCGTTGGTTGGACTGAGGGGGATGAGGGACGGGAGGTACTGCAGGGAGGCGATAGAGGCGGTGGGGTACAGGGGGAAGCTGTACATGGTGAACGTGAAGGGCGCCGACGCGGCGAAGGACGGCGCGGTGTATGATACCGAGAGGGACGAGTGGGGGGAGATGAGGGAGGGGATGAGGAAAGGGTGGAGGGGACCGGCGGCGGCGATGGAGGAGGAGGTGATGTATGGGGTTGATGAGAGCATTGGGGTGTTGAGGAGGTATGAGGAGAAGAGGGATCTGTGGATCGATGTGGCCAGGGATGAGAGGTTGATTGGGGCGCAGCAGATGGCAGCGGCGCGTGGGAGGGTTTGTGTGGTGGGAGGGGGCAGTGGGGGTGTTGTGGTGGTTGATGTGGTCACGGTTCCGGCGAGGGTGTGGGTGGTCGAGTTGCCGAGCGGGTTCGATGCTGTTGCGGTTCATGTGTTGCCCAGATTGAGCCGGCCGGCGGCGAAGGGGACGGAGGTTTTGTCTTCTCCGGCAATGTTGGAGAAAAGATGAGATTTAATTTATGTCACACACTTGCACCTATTTTTAACAGTATGTTTTTTGTTCTGTGTTTTTTGGTCAAAAATTGGGATGAGGTGTCAATATTTTTTTTTTGTATTTTTGTGAAGTTTGTAAAGTCATGTATAGTTTCGTACAGAGGATTGGGTCCTGGATGCCTGAAATGTGGCAGTGTCAGGGTTGGATGATAAATGCACCAATGTTAAAATTAAAAAAAGTGTATACTAGACATGACATTTACATGTGAAAGTGAATACATTTGATAACCGGTTGGGAATACAAGGATTTGAGAGGGTTAGAAAGAAGTTGGAGCAAAAATGAATATAGAGTTGTCATGTTGGTTGAATTTGACCGGGTTAGGGTCGACCCGGCCTTAGGGCCGAGGGCAGGGCTAGGACAGGATCTCAGGCCAGGAAGTCCGGTCCGGCCCGACCCTTAAAACGATCCGGACTTGGCCCAGCCAGTAGGAAAAGGGCCTTAGCCTTTTGTTTTCTTTCTTTTTTCTTTTTTCTGTGATCTTGAGTTATGAAAATCGTTATCGGTTTTTCAATAACCGTCAACTAAAATTGAAACCGTCAACGATTTCAGAAGCATGAAAAATTGCCAAACGTATTGCTTTCAGTGATAAAAAATCGATGACGTTTTTCAAGAAATCGATAGCGTTTTTCAATAAACCGACAACGGTTTTCATTAACAAAAATGAAAAAAAAAATTCTTTTGAAGTGATCAACTTATAAGCTTTAATAAACAAATATTTCAAACAACATAACAATATTTGAATTGCTATATTTGTTTCAAAGTTTCATACATAACAAAGTGTTCAAGTCACATCAACATAACAACATAATGACATGATATATGAATTACATATCAAACGTTTAAAAATGAGAAAGTGAAAAATTAAAAGTCATAAAAACAACAACATTGTTCCAAATGTAAAGATACATATTTCAAGGAAGAAATATCGAAGTTTTAAGAAGCATAAAAATATTACAAAGTCGAAAACAAGTAAATAACTACATATCCATACCGTCGTCGTCGTCACCATCACCCGCGAACGATGGAGGAGGAATTCCCGTTTGTAGTGCTAAATGATTGAGATAGTATGTGATCTCATCATGGCGTTGATCTTGGATCTCCCATCTCGAAGTCACTCGATCCTTCCAGGCATAGAAGTTCCTTTGAATAGCATCATAATTTCGCTCCAACCTTTCGTAGTTATTGGTCAAGAAATCCATGGAACGGTCCAACGAGCGAAAATAAGGGCAATGATCACAAGCCCGCTCTTCATCATGCCCTTCTTCCTCTTCTTCTTCTTTATCATCTTCCACTTCTTCTTCGGCTTGCGAAGCTGTTGATTGCGAAGATTTCCACCTGACCTGGATGCTTTTGAGATCATAATAACCCGGTCTTTTCGAATCCTTGACTTGCTTCTTCGTCACATTCCTCGGACGAATGAGCTCTCATATTCCGGTTTTCGGATTCAAGGCACAATTAAGGCTAACAAGATGAGCCGGAGACCCAAAAATCTTAAACGTGTTTTCTACCTTTTTCTCCTCACTCAAATCAAAACCATGATACTCAAGAATTTGGGAAATATAATTCCTAAATACAAGAACATTTCAATGATCTTTAGCACACTTGTCGCTTTGATAAAGAAGAAAGAAAGGAAGATTGATCAACTATTTCTCCACCAACGCATACATGAGCAAAATCTCATTACGTGTTGGATCATCCATCCTCCGATTTTTTCCTTCAACCACCGATCAACTATAAGATGCAAAACTCTCATTTCGAAATCTAGTTCATTGGCATGAAAGGCATAGACATTTGTGATTTCACATTTTAACAAAGTTTCACAAGCCTTCCTACTACTAAACCCCTCAACATTCTCCCAACAATTTTGTTTTGCCTCCGCTATTCCTTCAAAATTGATCCCCAAAGCTTTTCCAACAATCTCCGGAGTGAGCACAATGTTTCTACCCTTAACTCATGACCTATAATGACAAATTCTCTTCGAGATAGGCTCAAAGTGAGCATAAAACAATCGCACAATCTCCGGATAGCATCTAGTTATTCTATTGGTCATCAAATCTTTCCAACCTTGAGCTTTAAACCAATCACTAAATCTCGGGAGGTTGTTTTGCTCAAGCTAAACAAGATCAATGACATGACCATAAGCAAGTTCCTTCTTCAATTGTGCATTATATACACTCTCATAATGATCCGAAAGAAATTCTAAAGTGGTACTAGATTGACTACCTCCCGTAGGGTCGATGCTCATGGCTCTCGGGATCTTGGCATTCATCGCATTCTTTCGACGAGAATCACCTGTATTTCCATCAATGTTCAACTTCTCTCCCTATAATTTGACCGTTGTCTCGTAAAAGACCTCAAACAAGTTGCACAAACATTATGCAATGTATCAACATTCGATTGAAGGCTTCCCTTTCGCAAACTTTGAGATGACGAATTGGTTGTACACCTCCTTGCAACGATGTTCCAACGATGTTGAACATCCAACAACAGTTTCAAAGGCTTCATTCCCATCTCCTTGTATAAACCCTTGAATTCCTGTACTTTCTTGCCACTACTATTAGCAAACATCAAAACATCACGGATACATTGCACATAGTATCCAATAGTTTCATCTTTTAGGCTATCTTTAACTATAAGGTTTATTACGTGACAACAACATCTAACATGGAGTAACATACATCACACATAGGATCCAAAGCGGTTTTAAACATTTGAACCGTTCCATCATTGTTTGAAGCATTATTAAAAGATATACTCAAGATCTTGTCAACCAACTTAAACTCACGTAGAATTGACAAAATCAAATTATAAATTTCCTCGGTACTATGAGGACAAGAAAATAATTTAAAAGTAATGATACGTTTTTATAAGTACCAATTATGAACCCAATTAACGGTCAAACATATATAAGGAATTTGAAAATTAGTGGTTCAAACATCGGAGGTAATACAAACTTTTTCATCATAAGCGAAAAACATTTGCATCAATTGTTTTTTTCATCAAGGTAAAGTTTTAAAACATCCGATCTAATGGTGTTTTTATGGTTTCTTTGATAACTAGGTGGTAATGCATTTTGAACATACCTAGTTAATTTAGGATTATCCGTAAAATTATAAGGTAGTTCATTATGGACTATGAATTCTGCCAACATTTCACATTGACGGCCGTGATTATATGTCCATAATCCGCCCTCATTATTCAATTGGGTTTGTCCCTTAGGGACATTGCCTTCTTTCGCAAGACAAATTTTTACATGCCTTAACAAATGCAAAGTACCTTTACCCGTCGAGAAGACTTTAGCACACATTTTGCACTTAGCTGTGCTCACCTTCCCATTTGCTCCTTTAACCTTCTCGAAATACGACCAACACTTCGAGACTTTCCTCGATGAAGAAGCGACGGATGCAACGTTTGATTGTTCCTCTTCGGATTGAGGAGTCCTTACGCTTTGCGGAACAATGTCGAGAACGTTGAATCGCCTCTTGGCATCATCATGTAGGAAAGACATCATCATCATTGACATTGTACGATTTATGATTTGACGATGAGTGAGTCATTACTATGTCGGATTTCTAAAGAATGAGAAGTAACAAGAGAGATTTAGAAGATGGGAGAGTTTAATTACAAGAAAATATGGAAGATTTTGTGAATATATGATATCTCACTTGCTACTTATATAGACAATATGTCAAAAAACGAGTTAGACAAAAAGACCCTCAAAATTTAGCCGTTTTATGACCGTTGGTGGGGTATTTTTGCCCAATTTTTGAAAAAATAACCGTTGTGAATATATTATTAAAAAATAAAACAGCCAACGGTTATAAAAACGGTTATAACCGTCAACGGTTATAAAAACGTGAGTCATATATGATAGGTTCCGTATTAACCGTTGACGTTTTACATCAAAATCGTTGACGCTTTTCAAAACCTGTTGACTTTTTTTGTAAATCGTCAACGATTTTAAGGTAAAACTTAACAGTCTTTTTTTTTTTTTTTTAAATAACACAATGAAAGGGCTGGGCCGGTTCTGGCCCGACCCTTAGGCCCTTTGGATAAGGGCCTGGACTAGGGCCGGGCCGTGGTTGGAAAGGAAAAGAGCCGGGTCAGCCCGGTCCTTACAAATTATAGGGCCGAGCCGGCCCGATCCTTACAAATTATAGGGCCGAGCCGGGCTGACCCGATCTACAATAACGGGCCGAGCCGGCCCAAGCCAGTTATTTTGACACCATTAGATGAATATAAGACTGGAATCTCTCTGGTATGATGATATAGCAAGCCAGCAAGGGTGAATCACTTGGTGGTTTTGTGAATTAGTGGTTATCCGGTGGTCAAAATTCCACCGTTACGATAATGAGTATCGTTTCTCTTGTATTACCTCGGTGGCTATCTAAGCTTGTCATTGATGATATTGTTAGAAAGAACGAAGTATATGTTACCGAAGTGTACGATTGTCTAAGCTAACTATCGCAGTAATTTGTCAAGATAATGTGGGGTGTATACCCGGGTGTATTATGAATTTCCCTTCGTCCATGACCAAACTCCCCGAATAAGCCGCACTTACATTGATTGAACAGTTGTTTTTTCTTCTAATCTACCCTACATACCATCATATTGCTTCACAACACAAAACGCAAGCAAGCAATTTTGATTGGAGATGGCTGCGATGATGCTGCGCGTGTTGCTGCCGATGCCGGCTAACAAATGTGTCAATTAAATTCCACTTGCTGTGTTTTCATTGGTTTATCCAAGTGGAGAAAACAGCAATTACTCTAATTTGTTGAAGCTGGAGATATAGACTGGACAAGACCACACTGCATTTATTAATTTTGAGGCGAACTGTTAAAAAATATCATTTAAAAAATTTATTATATTTTGATCCTTTAATATGAATTTATTATATATACATTTTAAGATATATTATAAAAAAAATATTACATGCGACATAAAAAAATATAAAAATATAAAATATAAAAAAAATTGGGATACTATAAAATATTAGGATACGGTAAATCCTCTTTATTTTGTTTTAAGTTTTTTTTTTTCACCAAAACAGAGTTGCAACTTGCAAAGAGTATTCTAATCGATGGAAAAGGTGAATGAATCTAGGACGCTGACTGGTCGGAGTTCCCAAAATAGAAATCACAGTATGCTATTTCTGGAATGAACCGACTTTCGTGTTCTTGGGTGGTCTTACAAGTGCCTTCATGGTTGAGTTGGTTACATGAGATCATTCCACATGATATGATATCTTATCAGCATCAAGGATTTTGTTCCGATGATCGAAAATATTTTTTGGATATGCGTTTTTTTTAATTTTAAATTGGATGATGTTATGATCATCTTGTTGGGATAACCTCGTCTAAAAATTTGTCTCTTCTTTTGCACACTTACAAAAAGTCACTTTGATGAACAATCTGCTTCAAGTTCATGCAGTACATCACAGCCATACACTATCGGACGGATACTGTAATCGGATGCTCGAGCTGGCTTAAGAAGTCCAGTTTCTCCAAGATGGAATTCCGGGTTAAGACTAACATCATCGTATTGTATCTCCTTAGCCATGATCTCAATTCTCTCATGCACTACCTAATAAATATGCATAAGTTCGTCGCAAAAACAGGACAAGAATTCGACAATATCCTCCTGGAGCTGAAAGACCTCTTACACTACACTTTTTCACCTGTCTAAGACTCATGCTAAACCTATTCTTTTAGGTTGTTCTCCAGATGTCTTCAATCATAGTCTAGCGAGGCCAAAGTTCCTCTAAGCAACTTCCAAGAGAAGCCTAAAAAGCGAAGATCATTAAGTCAAGATTAGTTCATTACTCACATTCATGTATCAAAAGATTTGGTATCGATTCCGTGTTGACTTCGAAAGTATCATATTGACCTGCAGAAAAAGATTCAAGAGAACAACCTTTCGATGAGTGAAAAGGGGACTAAACAAAATAGCACATTGATTTCCAAAATGAGAGTGACATTCTCATTGACTTCATTTCAGGCATTTGGACATAGGCCGACGCCTTTATAGGATAACAAGTTGTTCAGGATGAGTAACGTCAATTTATAACGATGATGTTGTTAATTTCTTGTATCAAAAATTGCGAACCACGACATCCTATGATGCTGCTATCGTCTGTGGAGTGTAACGTCACTGTTTTCTAGCTCAATTCTACGAGGAGATGAGATCAAATGGTGATGGTGTAGACATCAAAATAAAACACCCGGGCCGAAAATACACTCATAACAGATCAAGGTCGGCCCATTCCAATGGAATGCCTAGCCCAAACCCCACTTCTCCCCCTTTCTTCTGGCCCAATGGAATGCATGATGGATTCATCAATGTCTAGTGCATCTTGCCTTGCAGGATCACATCCTCCAGTGATCATTTTTTTGTCAAATTTGGCGAGTCGCTGAAGTGATCGTTGCCTTCTAGCTTTCTGTTTCGCCGTCACTTACATCCTCACAAGCCGGATGCTCTTTGAAGCTACAAACAGGTCGATTTGCTTGTGGATGCTTATCATCGCCGCGGGCTGTAAATGTCCTTGCTCACATTATCAAGGAGATGGTACTATGGGCGTTCGGGTCAGCGGCTTAAATTGGTTTATGTCTGGTCAGCTCATGCTATGTTACATCAGGTCATAGCGGTTTACGTTTGCTTATATTAATTCTTGATCACCTCTTAAGTGAACTTAGCTATGGTTTTCATGGGAATACATTATGATATTTATGTTGGAAAGCATGCTGGATATCAACTGCTGGGCTGTCTCTGATATTGCTGATATTACTTCATACTAGCTAATGCTCTTAGAATTTGAATTCAGAAACATGTGAGTATGTAGTTAGGTGATGAATTTATGCTGATCAGAACTCATGCTGTTGGGTTTAGTCTATGCTGCAACATGCTTGTGTGAAGTTGATTGTATACATGCTGCTCCTGTGTGACCTTTAAAACCTTTGTCACCACGCTCTACTTAGTTGTTTTAGATTCCTAAGTGGATTCAACTTAATTCAGTGACATGTTACTGGTTTGTACAAATTGTCCATGCTTAGTGTATAACATGCATGTGAGATCTGTCACATAATATGCGGTTCATCATTAAAATCAGTTTAATGCGTACCTAGAAACCAACTTAGATAGATAGTATATTTCAGTTACTATATATTTGACTGGATTAATTCACAAGTAGTTGGATGTTCAATAATTCATGACTTAGGTGAACGATTAAAGTTTACAACTAGGTAAATAACTAATATTTCGCATTTAGGTGAATAGAACATAAACCAACTATATTCATAATTAGGTGAATAAAAATCACATAATCCACAAATAGGTGGCCCTCAACATGTAAGTGGACTTTTAGAGCCTCACTTACAAACAACACAGAAGATAGATAGTCTTAAAATCTATAACGGAGAACTTCCTATGTTTTCAGGATTACACATGGTCCGATCTCTTTGGGTATGTAAGAAACCTTAATAGAAGATTCGATCATAATCTTGAACCATATGACGATCTGATTTTGGACTCCGTCGAGTACGTAGGCAACCGTCTAGCAGTACGGACACATACACACGTATATATATATGTTTGTTATTGCCTAACTTGATTGACCAAGAAAAAATGAATCATTCAAGAAAGCTGAGATTATTCAATATGAAACCTTCGAAAGTAGAGACCGTGCTGATGCAGAGGTGATGCGAAGACCCTTTCTAGTTGGGGCACAAGTAGGTGGCGACTCTATTCTATTTTGTGTGAAGACCCGCTCGCAGATGGACAAAACTCGTAGAGATGAGTTACATACGTTTAAGTGCAGACTGTTTTATCAGGACAGTATAGGCAATCCCTTTCGCTGTATTTATGAACGTAAGATGAGTTAGATATCTTTCCAGGAATCATCATGCCACCTTGTTAGCTATGTAGCTTCGCACCGAAGATGCAACAGAAGGGAATTCAGCCGCAAAAATAACAGTTCATGACAAACCAGGACTCCTTGTACATCAAGCAGCGAAGCTGCAACTAGCTGCATTATCGATGTAGATTCTTCACTTCAATGAGAATAAACAAAAGAAGAGCACCGCCACGATAAGGCAACATGCGATTAGACAGCAACCAAGAAAGTAATTCAATCAAATTGCAAACGGAAATTCGCAAGATATAGTGCATAACCAAACAAACTGCTAATCCAAAACAAGACCTGAAAACTTGGACTCCAGATTACACACTGTACAAACAACGTATCAAATAGTAATTGAAAGGTTCAGAAGCGCATTTAGCGACTAGCAGCTTAAGCTCGGTACATTCATGATCATATACCCAACTGAATTACCATCCACCATGCATTTTTCCCGGAGCTTAATGATATCCGATAGGAGCGGGGGCTTCTCAGCTCACGGCCTTGGTAATATATATCCTGCATCAATTAGAGGTAAAATTAGGAAACAGTTCCACAAAAGTGAAGTTGTGCAGAAGAACAAATTTGTCCAAGACTTACAGAGGCAAAATGATTCACATCACGGTGGTGAGCCTCGTCAGCCCTGACAACCATGACCACTTCTCTAAGGGTCGAACCAGCAGGCAGCTGCCAGTAGTCCATGCCTATCACTGGAGCGGGTACATTCTCAATATTGCCCTTGTCCAACTCCTTGAGAAACTCGGTATAGGAATGGATAGCTTCCTCCTCCAGATACCCGACAATCCTGTGTGCAAGCTTGGGGGAGATGATGTAGGCGAGGAAGTAAGCATTGAAGAACACACCCTGCACGGCAAAGACTAGAGCCCATTGTTGAAAAGTATGCCCCAAGTTTCATTTCTCCTCGTGGGTTGTTTTTCTCTCTTTTCGAGTACCGTATGGATCTTTCGCGTGGGCTGTTTTTTCTTCTTCTTTCCGCGTTTTGATTGTGAATTCTCATTCTTATAAATATACGGTAGAAAAAAACCAGAAGAAACGACGAACAGACAAAGGATTTTGTTTCACGAGCAAAACACATATATTAAACGCATAGAGGACATAAGGGATTTGTATAAAAGATTGTTATCTCTATCCCTATTGTGAGGTTCTTAGTGTTACGGATGTAACTCTTTTGTAACTCCTTTCAGATTAGTGGATTTTTTCGTCGTCGGCGACCGCCCGTGGTTTTCCCCCGCAAGGGTTTCCACGTAAAAATCTTTGTCTCATTTATTTTACGCGCTTGTTGTTGTTTGTGTTGTAATAAACAGCCCCGTTCGTAACAAACAGGTATCAGAGCTTGAAACGTTTCAATTCTTATTTCCTACACCGGGTTCGTCCACGTAGGCTTAGAAATGAACGTTGTTAAACTTGGAATTTAAGTTATATTTTTTACGGGTTAGTTTTTTGCATTTTTCCACAAAAATAATTTTTACCTCGGATGAACAGTGCTCGAACAGTGCAATGAATAGTATACGAACATAGGCACTGTTTACATAGTATTTCAAAAACAGTATCCGGCGTGAGCAGTACTCCGGCAAGAACAGTGCTTCAGGTGTGAACAGTGTTTTCGGGGAAAATTTTCAGTGCGATGGCGCCTATAAAATTTGATGTGGAAAAATTCGATGACACAAATAATTTTGGACTTTAAAGAGTCAAAATCATTGCGTTATTAACCCAAGAAGGAATCGAAAGTTTCTGAAAGGGGTTGATAAATTACCGACAGAAATGAAAGATGAAGATGGATAAGAAGACACATACGGCTTCATATCTGTGTTTTTTTGACGACGTTCTTCATAACGTCCTAGAGAAAAAGTCTGTCAAGACTCTTTGGGATAAGCTTTCTATCTTATACATGAGCAAATCTGTTGCTTTTCTTTTGTACATGAGACAGCGTCTTCATTCTTTCAAAATGAAGGAATCGACCACCTCATTGAAAAAGCACTTGACGGAATTTCAGACTATCCTTGTTGGTCTGAAAAATGTTGGAGTCAACATCGACGATGAAGAAACGACGATCATTCTGTTGTGTTCTCTCCTTAGTAGTTATGAGGCCTTTGTGACTACTATGATCCATAATAGGGATTCTTTGTCATTGGAAGACGTTAAGACGTCTTTGACCAGTAGCCAGCTGAGACACCAGCTCTCAGAATCGTCCAAGCTCTCAAACTCTAATGATGCGTTATTCATCAGAGGGACACAGAATCGGAGACAACAAGATAAGTTCAGAGACCGATCAAAGAGTAAAACCTTGAAGAAATCCGACTCTTGTCACTATTGTCATCAGAAGGGACATTGGAGGAACGAATGTCCTAAACTGAAGAACAAACAAAAGAAGGAGGAAGCCCCAGTCGTAGGTATTGTCGAGACCCAGACAGTCTCGACCGTTCTTACATTCGTCGTGGAGTTCATGATAGCATCTAATTCAGAGTGAGTGATGGATTCCAATTGCACCTTTCACATTTGTCCGCATCAGGAGTGATTCGTCACATTTGCTGAGTCCAATGACGGCGTAGTTCTTATGGACGACAATTCCGCCTGTAAAATTCTTGATATGGGAGATGTTTGTATACAGATGTGGGATGGTGTTGTACGAACATTGAAAAATGTTCGATATGTTCCAGCTGTGAGGCGGAATTTTATCTCTTTGGAATTCCTTGATCGTGGAGGATGTTCCTATCATTTTCAGGATTGGAACATGGAGGTTAAGAAGAACCGCTTAGGTAACTATGAATGTAACGCCCCCGGATTTTCGTACCAAAAGATACGTGGGCGTTATGCCGTCACGGACCCAGTCCGTGACAAGGCCAAGTAAACCAAATGGGTTTAGGGGTATAGAAGTCAAGAAAACTATAAACAGTAGCCACATATATAGCTTACAGTTTCGAATATCAGTTTAGCTATAGCATTGGTGCAAAAGCAATGCAGATTGATTATTACATTAAACAAAATAGATTCTCTGATCTGCTAATACATCCAGCAGTGAGTGATATCATTTATATGCATGCAACCTCACACTAAGAGCTTTCAGGCGCTGTTGGGGGCACACCTGCAATTGAAAAACATAACTGTGAGTTAATGAAGCTAAACAACCTCAGGTGTATGAATCCCAATTATAGGGAACTTCCGCTAACGGCTATGACGATCGCCGAAAGTCTCTAAAATATTTTTATATAATATAGGAAAATATGACGTCATATCAAACCACATCATCTTATATTGTTTTATATGGCTTCGTATCGCTTTTAAGAATCATTCCTTTCTTTTGTATTTATTTAGATTTCATGACTCGACTCAAAAGCAGCAACTCCAAGGATATGACCGACTTGGAGGACATAGATAAAATAAAATGTCAATCGTCAGCCCGGCTACCCAATAGATTGTATTTTCGCACCTGCCTACTCCGTACATCGCCTTACACCTCTTGTGTGCATTCAATGAGGCAACGTATGCCAGCATTAAGATAATTTGGGCCTAACAACCTGATGAGAGTCAGGTATATCTTTTACTCTATGTAGATGATATGTTGATCGCTAGTAGAGACAATGGGACTATTGACAGGTTAAAGGCGCAACTTAGTAGTGAGTTCGATATAAAGGATCTCGGCCCAACAAAGATTTTGGGCATGGAGATCGAGCGGGATAGGAAGTGTGGAGTCTTGACCTTGAACCAGAAGAAATTCATTAAGAAGGTTCTAGACCGATTTGACATGAAAGATGCCAAATCCGTTTCTACTCTCTTAGCAGCGCACTTCAAGCTATCCTTGAAGCTCTCATCGAAGACTGAGGACGAAGTTAGGAGTATGGCCTCAGTGCCTTATGCGAGTGCAGTTGGTTCACTAATGTACGCTATGGTATGCACTCGATCCGATTTGTCACAGGTAGTGTCAGTAGTCAGTCGTTATATAGGCAGACCTGGTAGGGGTCATTGGCAGACCGTGAAATGAATCCTTAGATATCTTAAGGGTTTATCGGGATTGAGCCTCGTTTACGATGCAAGGCGAGGTGGAGGCAGCAACAATGTTAAAGGGTTCTCAGATTCAGATTATCATGGAGATCTGGATCGTCGGAGGTCACTTACATGGTATGTATTCATTTTCTGTGATGGATCAGTTTCTTGGAAGGCAACTTTGTAGGATACTGTAGCCTTGAGCACTACATAGGCAGAGTTCATGGCTATTACGTCAGCTGTGAAGGATGCAATTTGGCTGAGAAATTTGATTTCTGGCTTAAGTTTGAAGCAAGACAATACAGTGGTTCACTGTGACAGTTCATCAGTCATTCACTTGACCCGTGATAAGATGCATCATGAGAGGACTAAGCACATTGACATCCGTTATTACTTTGTACGGGACGTTAAAGATGTCAAGGTGATCAAGATTGCTACTGTTGAGAATCCAGCAAATATGTTGACGAAACCAGTTTCTGTTTCAAAGTTTTGTCATTGTCTGAAGCTCTTAGGAGTAGAGGGCAAATAAGCTTTCCTAAAATCCAAGTAAAGGTTGTTCAACGACAGAGAAAATCCTGACTAGATACGTGAAGAGGATAACTTGAATCAAGGTAGAGATTTGTTAAAAAGTATGTCTCAAGTTTCATTTCTCCTCGTGGGCTGCTTTTCTCTTTTCGCGTATCGTGTGGACCTTTCGCATGGGCTTTTTTTTCTTCTTTCCACGTTTTGGCTGTAAATTCTCATTCTTATAAATACACAGTAGAGAAAAAGCAGAAGTAAGGACGAACATACAGAGGAGTTTGTTTCACGAGCAAAACATATATATTAAACACATAGAGGACGTAAGGGATTTGTATAAGAGATTGTTATCTCTATCCCTTATTGTGAGGTTCTTAGTGTTATGGGTGTAACTCTTTTGTAACTCCTTTCAGATTAGTGGATTTTCTCATCGTCGGCGACCGTCGGTGATTTTCTCCCGCAAGGATTTTCACGTAAAAATCTTTGTCTCATTTATTTTACGCACTTGTTATTGTTAGTGTTATAATAAACAGTCCCGTTCGTAACACCTGCTCATACCATCTAGGCTGAGAGACTTCCATGAAAGTCATTACGTGTATTCTCTCGTTTTTTGCTTCCTCGAGCAGCGCTTTGCTCCAGCCACCGCTGTGCTCGAACTTCCCAAGGGATTTGCAGTGGAGCAGTATCCCTCCTACCATGCCTGGAACCGCTGTGACTGTTTCCAACATCATTGCACGACATCCATAGCGCCTCTGCGCCATGGACAAAACAGATTGGCCTTAGGCTTATGATTATAAATAGATCCTTTTCATGTTGTAACCCAGGAAAAGAAACCTCATAGTTAAGCTAGAACGACCACGACCGTCCAGAATCCAACGTTCGGCACTAAATCATCCAAAAAACTTTACAGAAGCCAATAAGCCATATCATTGCTAAGTTCAGAAAATTAGTAAACTTTAGCAGCACTAAGAAATCAACAGCTTATTATTTGCAACTTACACGCCGATTGATCACATGAATGTCCTACACCGACTCACATCATATCACAAGCTAAATCTAAGCAATTGGGATCATACCATTTTTCAAGCATAACGCTGCCAATATATCGAAGTGTTCTAACACAATGCCTTTTAAGAATCCTATTTTCATCTAAACACTGATCCTGAAACCATTGATATATGTACCTGAAAATTGATATATGTACCTGAAAGGAGATATCCGTAGGCCAACGCATAGCCTTGACGGTCCAATAGGCCATCTTATCCATCAATGTCATCAATGTCGCCGGCACATGATGCTTCGTCAAATCAGTCGTCGTATCCGACTTGTACGTCTCCCATGGCTTCAATCAAATTGTTAACGACAAATTAAACCCAATCAATATCAAACCAATTGATTAATCAAATCATAACACAAAGGAGAATGCAACAACTCTAAATATCTCCGTCATCTAATAATAGGATTAGATGTAGACAAACTTATCAAACTGTTTGTTAATGTCCCTTGGACTAATTAATTAACCCTCGGACTACATGACTAAAAAAGCTTATGAATGAGTCAATCATATACCATTAATTAATCAAATCACACCATAAAAACCAACAAACATCAAAACAATTTGGCAACAAAGTATCTCAAAGAACCAACCATGAAGCAAGTCCACCTCCACTGTGTCCCGTCTCCCTTCGTCACTTTCCTCGGCTGCACTCCCCAATAACTCGCCGCCACCTTCTCCGTCGCCGCCTCTTCCTCGTTCCCCACCTTCTCCTCCTCCCGCTCCTCCTTATTGTTAAGCGCCACAGTGCTCGCCTTTCTCGCCCTCATCCCCGTGTTAAACCTCACCAACCCCGCCAAACTCCTCGCATCACCACCACCACACACAAACCAAACATCATCTTACGTTCGCAACCCGGCGCACCAATGATCAGTCTCCTCCCTCCAGCAGCCGCCGCCTCCTGAGCAGCGACCGCACCAGGAGCGGTGGGTCCCATCGAGAAGTACCTGGGACCCACCGCCCTTATCATGGCACGCGCCCCCCTCTTCGCACCCCTGCTCATCATCTGGACAATAATCAACCAGATATCAACTCTGTCAAAAATTCAAACTGATTATAAGTTTGTAAGGCAATTTCTTTTAGGATCGACTTATAATGGTCGAGAGTTGTTGGGACTTTGAGAAGACTTGATTCGGTTTGTGACAGCGTGGAAGAATCGAGCTGACAGCGTTTTTATCAGAAGGATCGAAGAGGCGGCGAAGAGTGTGAACGCGATGATACGATTTGGACGGTGGAGATGAGTTTTCGTGGGGCGCAAGAATGCGTGATAGACACGGACGTTCTTTGTTTGGAAATTTAAGATATGCATGTGTAGTATCTGTGTCCTCGTGTGTATGCGTTAGCTAGACGGATCAATGTTGATTTTGAATTGAGATTTTATTTTAGGGTTCCATTTTCGTGTATGGGATGTTACGAGATCACCCCCTCCATACCTCATCCCCTTCACCATCGGATGTTACAAAGAAGATTGGTCGAAATTTGACCTTTTTTGAAAGGTGTATGGAAAAATCTAGAGGTTCCGGTGACGTCTATGGATTCGGAATTTGAAACGTTGGCTCATATACAACAATAGTATGTCGTATTGTCATGGTCGACGCTTTGTTGATGTTAATGGATCCTATTGGTTATCTATACGAATCAAATCGTTGAGAGCTTGATTTTTGTCTGATCTCATTGTATGAACATTTTTTTGTGTGGATCGAGCTGTTGTATCGATATGTAACATGACCGACTCGACACTATATGCATAGATGGTAGAAAGGGGACCAATGACTACGATTAATTGACTGAATGCCCAATGGCAACAATGAAAACCCACGATAGGGGTTTGTCCATCAGTTACATTTGAGGAAAGATAAACACATTATCCTTTGTAAACTTTGCATAGAAACTCTTCATGAGATTAATGCTTGATATATAAGAATCGTGCGAATTACAGGTAATTACCAGACATTAACCTATCACAGTGAGTTCCCATGAAGAGTTTACAAGGAAAAGAATGTCTAGCCTTCCTCTCCCATGATATGTACACTTACAACAAGACCTACCCGTGCTCTAACATTTACAGGTAACCGATTATTTTTCTGGAGAACAGTGTCGACTATCGAGAATAAGAAAGGGCTTCGCATTCTGTTCTGGCATCTTCATGCATGACAGGATGGGAAAATTACACCGGCTTGCCTTGCTCCGGGTGAAATGTGACATGGCTGTCACATGAAGTTTCTTCAGGGAAGTTTTTTTGGATTCTTGTTGATAAGCTTCGACCTGTTGGTGCTGACAGCTTCCTTTCTCATGGCGGCATTAGAAGAAGCTTTGGCTTCCTTCTCCAGCTTCTTCCTTTCGGCTTCAGCCTGTTGCTCGTTCTCATCTCGTGATTTGTTGAACATCTTCACAAACACCGCCATTATTTGTGTCACTGCAGATTCAGATGAGAAAACATTGTGATATATTTTCGAGATTGCAAGAAGTTCAGAATTGTTAAAGCATGCATTTCAAAAGCGAAAAAAAAAAAAAACGTATTTCAATTTAGAACCTTGCTCAAATGGACACCGCGCTGGATCTTCTCCGAAATACTGAGAAAGAGAGTCTGCATTCCTCCCCTGATGAAATTTGTAGATATTTAGTCTCTGCAAAAATAAATGATGTAATCCAAAGGACAATGAAAATAATTCAAGGGATTTACCACTTCTGCGTACAAGGAGGTTAAAGACTGGACTTCAGCCTCGGCTGAATCTAAGAAACCTTTCAAGACCTGGAAGCATTTTCAGACAAGAACAGAGGCACTTCAGATGACTATGAAATGAAAGCATTTGGAAAATTAATCAAGCTTTATAAGCCTTGCAAATCATAGACATCCGACTGTTCCACTAATAATTGCCAATGTACATGAATGAAGAGACTTAAGAGTTTTCTTTAACTTTCCCCCACTCAAAACCTTTCCAACACTGGGTTAGATACACTAAATTACTTGGCTAACAGAAGTATACACGACAGCAAGCAACTCAGTCTTGAGTACACCAGTTCAGCTCAGTTTGATCCGATCTGCAGTCACTCCAAATTCTAACACACGAATTTACCCAAACAAACGACTACAACCCATGATTTAAATTTCCTAATAGAGTTAAGCTGTGGATGTCAAACCAACTACTCAAAGCATTATGAAGTGCGTAAATTGTTTTTCTTACCTTGCGGAAGCCAGCAGAGATGACTCCGTCATTTTCGGATACAGCTAGTTCCTGCTCCACCTTTTCTAGACCTTTACTAACAGCTTGCATCTCTTCAGCCAATGTCTTCAATTGAATCTGTTCGATTAATAGAAGGTTGCGAAATGTGGAAATGGCAATACAAGAACATGAGATAATTTCAATAAGAAAAACTTGGTAACTGAATTTTGGGACAGAGGGAACATACCTAGGAGGCAGCATCCAAGTGCACAAGGTCCTTATCAAAATCCAGTAACTCAGGCATTTTTCCCCAAGAAGCTAAAACAAAAGGCAATATATCAATATTCAAGATTGTGTAAATAACACTCAAACGGGTTATTTATCTTAATTAGAAAAGCAAAGGATTTGAGAGTTCGGAGAACTTCAACCTTTTAGCTAAGAATAAAATTTATCCCTGAAGCTTTAGCCAGACAAAAATCTAAACTGATCCCTATTCCAGTTGTCAACAAAGAACAATGAGAACCTTGATCCGTCACAGCTAGATGCTTTTAGCTTTTCACTAGTTTAAGTATATCACAGCATTTGTCTAATTCAAAATGGTACGAATGATGATTGTTCACCTTACACAGATAATGCATCAATGTCATCTTGTTGTTTCTAGCACGAGTATCCGACAGTTTAAGAAGGCTGTCTAACTTGAACCCGACAGCAGATCCTGCAAATGTGAAAAAGTAAAACTCTACTAGATTGTACGACCTACAAATACTAATTAGAAGTAAAAATAGCAGAAGATTAATACCCCTTGCCGTTCCTTGATTCAAAGCATTTCCTAGTGTTAGAATTGTCTGCATTATCTGTCTCAGTTTCACTGATTCTCTGACCTGCAGTATTTTCAAGACACTTAGATACTGCCAGCATAGGCACAAACATATTTAGTAGAAACGTCAGTACAGATATACCTCTCGTGAAGCCTCATTAATAGTCCTGAGGTTACGTGCCAAGTGGTGTACCTGAAAATGTTAATTATGATAGACCCATGAAGAGTATGATATGGATAAAAACACAACGATGTGGTTGATTCACATGCCTGAGTGGAGAAGTTAATTGTGAAAGCAAAAACTCGAAGTTTAGATTCAACCCTTGGGACTTTCATCAGTTCCATGAAAAACTAAAAAAGCCAAAGCAACAGATCAGAATCCGGAACAGAGAGAGATGGAGCTTGTATCTCACAACGCTCATTTTATGGTCACAAGATGATACCTGTTCGCATTTTCCAAGCATTTCCTTATCCCCAGTATTGTTCTGGAAACATCAAAAAATAAATTGGGCAGCAGACTGTGAGAAACATGCATATGCAGAACAATGAGCATAGCTAATACTATAATCCCATTCTTGCTGTAGGCGCCTCGTAACAAAAGCCTCAAAATGGCTACAGCATAATTTGAGCGTTCCCTTTCATTGCATTGTAACAGCGGTAAGTTTTTGGTTAGTTAACTACAATACCAAGTTATACATTTACCAATTCTAGATAATCTATTTTCATAGTTCATGCGATCTATAGAAAGAGCAAAACTTTTATTTTGCAAAATAACAAGGATTACCTTCAGCAGCTCCATTTCCTCTTTCGTTGGGCAAAACTTAATCAAGTTCTCCACTTGATCTATGTCTAATGATGAAGAATCCAATGTAAGAACTGCATTCTGCGTCATTTCAGATGCAGAACAAAGCAGGAGAATAATTTTCACACGAAAAGATAAATTTAAGTGAAATAAGAACTAACAAAGTTCGCAAAGAGGAAGAGAAAGCAAATTAAATCATTGCCGACTTTGCTCTTCTGGCATGCTCTTCAATCTTCTTATATAGATGAAAAATGTTCAACAATATATTGTGTTAGAGCTGATTTCAGCAACTGAAGGAGCACAGATTACTCACCACCATGTCTGGGAGAGGTATCTTTATCTTGGTCAGCATTATCTCGCAATTATAAGCCCTGCGCAAGTCAACCTACAGTAACCACAAAAAAACACCTCTTTTATTCTCCACCGTAATTACGCTCACCGCTTATATATAGAATAACATAACATAAAACAAGGAAAGGAGGAAAAGAAGGAAAATGTGAACATGAAGCACAAAAATGGCTACAATGAACTACATAAAATGCATTTCTGTTAACTTGATGGGGCTTAAAATAATTTCTTCTACAGGAGAGGTCATGAAATTACCACTTTGTTTTTCTAATCAGAGAGCTAAGTAAGGAGGTGCGCAGAAAATCAAACATAACGCAATGTTAAATGTGTTAGGGTGACTACAACGCTGGGTATGCAATGCCATTCAAACCCATTGAAAATCGAGATGGCATGACCACTGGTCCAAGCAAACATACACTTGAACAAACAAAATAATGAAATCTTGATTGACTACGGTGCATACATCAATACTGTACAATACATTCATTATAACCATCATAACTCACCAATTGCACTTTTTCTGGTTTGGTAGTGATAGGACCACGGCGAATCCCAGGTTTAGCATTTCCACTTACTTCAGGATTTGAGAATAGGGTCGTCAGTTCCGAAATATCAATCTCCGGAGCCCTGTTAAAATTTTGCATTAATAGCATTTTAAGTACATACATAAAATACTCTTGGCCTTGTAAACAAAAGTATGTGCTATTGGTAGAGTTGGTTTTCAACATGGTAGAGTGAGTGAGACTAAGAAGTCAAGAGTTCGACTTCAGCTGTGGGGAAGGGATCAGCTGCAACCAACAGAGTAGTTTTATCATTATTTCCTCAATATTATAGCTCAAGAGAGAACAAAACCCAGAAATGCATGCACAAACGACAAGAGCTTGTAGCTATAAGCGTCTTGGAAGGGGAGTGGGAATAGAAAGGGGAATCTATAAAAAAAAATAAAAATAAAATAACAATATAGACCAAATGCTTTCATTCACATACCTTGTCTGATTCTCCTGCTTTTGGTTATCAGCCCACAGACTACCTTGCACTGCTCGGGTAACTTTTACCCAATGTAGGGGCTTTAGTGAGGTTTTCTTGGGGTTAACTGCCGTGGAAACAGCTGTCCGGCTCCTTCCATTACTTGCTAATCCCGAGGAGTCATTCCCTTTTTCTGAAGATGGAGGTGCAGGTGGCGGTGCCATAATACCTGGCACAGGAGGTGGTGGACGACCAGGAACTCCACCTTGGTTTGATGGTGGACGCGGAGGTGAAACTGCTGGAGGTTTTGGTGCTTGTGCTGAAGCTTGAATAGACCCCTGGTTTGCAGCGATAGAAGGAGGCGGTGGAGGAGGTGGAAGTACAACTGGCCCAGCTGCTTTGTCCCTTGAAAACAGTGGTCGAAAAGGTGGAGGTGGTCGAGGACGAATTTGGCCATTAACCTCCACCGGTGGCGGTGGTGGTGGTGGAGGTATTTGGCCGTTAACCTTCAGCTGTGGCAATGGTGGTGGTGGCGGAGGTGGAGGTGCAGGTAGTGCAGGAAAAGGCCCATTATTAACCTTTCCTATTGGTTGTAAAGTTGGAGTTGGCGGTGGGGGTGGGGGTGTCGGTGGTGGGTCTGGTGGCAGTTGTTGTGATGGTGTTAATGGCAATCGTGATAGTGAAGGTGGTAGCGGAGGTGGTGGCGGCAGTGGCGGTCGTGGTGGTGGTAGTAATGACAGTTGTGGCAGCGGTGGTGATGGTGGTGGTGGTAATAGCAATTGCGGCAATGATGGTGGTAGTGGTGGTGGAGGAGGAGGAGAACGATAAGGCAGAACTCCGATAACAGAAGTAACAGGGAAGGCTGGTGATGGAGGTGAAAGTGGCTGGCTTTCAAGAACAGGTGCAGAATGCGGATCTGAAGGTTTTCCTGATCGAGCAGAACTAATATCAATTTTTGCAATCTTTGATGGGCTAACACAAGGCGGACTCCCCTCACGCTTGAGCACCGGTTGTTGCTCTTCTGATGTAGTAACACCATCTTCATGAAGTCCTTCATGTGCCAAACAAGTACTCACCTCTTCTGGAGTGGCCTTCTCTGAAACCGGAGTTACAGACTCGATGTTATCAACTGCTCCTGGCTTGGCTGAATCACCGGAAGGGTTAGAGATAACATCTGAAGCTTCATCCGATGCAGAATCTTGAGACAACAAGTCATCAAGGAAGTTCATGTGGCGTGCCTTGGCACTTCCAGGCTCCGAGAACTCCAAACTGTCAGCAGTGCTCGAGACATCCTCGGAGTCAGCTGGTGATGTGTATGAATTTATTCTGTTCTGAAAAATAGAAAGCTGTTTGAGCAACCACATAGCAGCATCGTCATTCGTATCAACCCATTCTGCTCCGTTGAAAAGCTCCTGAACCGTCGAAAATGCTTCCATAGGCAAACCACCACTTTCTTCACCATCTAAAATAGGAACTGGTTCCTTTGTTGGAGAGATGCTCTGAACCTCACCAAACAGCACCTGCATTTAGGAAAAGGAGAAGGAACTAGAAATTACATCCTTTCGAAAATTTCAGCATGAGTATTGAGAAAATAAGTACCTCCATGCGGAAATGTTTTGGATATCGCTCCTTTGAATACCAAAGAATGTCCAATAGATCACTGTTTAAGATCAAAATGTTGGATCGAATAAAAGCAGTAATGAACATTATACGAAACATCATGACCTCCCTTTCTGAATCCAGGTCCAAATGTACACACTCCAATACCACGTCTCCTTGAACCATACACTGAATATCAATCTTAATGACGTCACAGTCTCCCTGCAGAAAGATTACAATTAATCTCAAGCTGGCTCATATGAGATGGAAACAAATACAAAATGATAAGTGCAAACCTGCTGGTAATGCCGGGCATTCTTTTTCTTCGACATTGAAAACAGCATTTGGGTGGACAATCCTTCCTTGCTATCTCGATTCCTGCCAAATATACGAACCATTGGCCTACAACCATTGTGATTATCAAAGCTAGGAACTCCTCGAAGGATGAGACAATCCAATGACAAAGCCCGCTCAGGAGGTGGCCACTCCATAGATATATTTCTTCTTGTCACATATTGAAGGTACCGAAGCTGGGATGGCAACGGATTCAACGGTGCGGTGGACAGTTTCAAGAGTTCTCCTTTCACCAGTATGCAACTTTCTGAATATTAACAAACTAGCTAAAGCAAATGCGAGTACCGGCCAACCACCTCTCTCACAATGCAACAAAACAATGTCATTCTGATTTCGACGCAAAAACCAACGGTCTGAAACATGTAGAAGGTGATGTACCACTGACAAGGGCAAGACAGGACAACCCTCATAGTGCCGAGGATAGTCAACTATGATAACGTCATAAGCAGCCAACACTTCAGCAAACTGACTTTGTTTCTGGCCTTCACGGAAATTTAATGCCATAACAGAAGAATGAGGAAAAGCATCATATAATTCACATATAGTCTCATGCAGGTACAACTCGTATATCCCATCCCGTAAAACCTCAGTTGAGAAGCAATAATCAAAAACTGCAGAGGACCATTAAAAAAGAACAAGTTAGGATCCACAGAGCACAACGAACTTAATGCACAAAATATGTAAATAGTATTAACGCAACACTGTAGTGATAACGCCCCACCGTAATACAGATAATAATTCGGAAATATTCACTCGTGGTATAAGGAAACACTGAAACTACAACACCACGAAGATAAGAAAGAAAAACGATACTCTTACTGTCATTAAAAAAGTTGTTTTACATGGTTACCGTCAAAATGACTTTTATGCATTGTTTCTATTTTCCTTAAATTAAGCATACCAAGTAACACTATGACAAATTCACAAGAAAAATTAGCTGCAGTCTTTTACAAATTACGACATGCTTTGAGTGTCTGAACCGCCTTGTACTAACCCTTCATCTTCTCTTCTTCACATTCGGTTCTAATTTGCTATGAAAATAAGACATGTCTAGAGGTCGCATCGATCCTCACCGCCTTCTACAACACCTTTACTTCATGTTGGTCCATAAGTTAGCTTCCTAAGCGATCTACTACATCCCCTTTTTCGCGCACATCTAAATCGTTTTACCTTTACTCTTATGAACTCTAGCAGTCAAAATGAAGCAAAATTGATTGTACCAAGGAGCATTAGCCCATGAACAGATGATTAACTTATAAGGTGCCCTATGAAGTTATGATCATTTTGTTCGCATTTTTGCAAGATAGATAACAGCTGAACAACACACAAACCAAACCAGCACAATTCATGAAACGCTACAAAAAGAGCATCAAATCACATACCATAAACCCTATCAGCAATTTCAAGCAACCCATCAGGCGGCCTCTTGTGAAATAATCTGCTGAGCAAAGACATTCCTTTTCTCTACAACAATACCCAAAATTCCACCTTTAACCCAAATGGGCCTCCAATTCCTGCAAATTCACCAAAATTCAAACACACAATCACTTTCCAATCAACCCAAATCATCAAAATAGCAGAACCCAATAAATTAATCAAACTAGACGAAACCCATTACACCTAATTGCATCCAAAGTACAACAGCTCCATCATTTACTTCCCCAATAATTGAAAAATGAGATCTTTGAAATGATTATGTTTGAGGACTCACCTGATTAACTGCTCCAAGTGAATTTTTGGGTATTTTTTGGGGGTTTGAAGTGTAAATTTGAGTACCCAAATTGATTTTGCCCCTTTCTGACAACAGAGACGGACGGAGTCGATGTGCCGGAGGACTAAGGCTCGGCTTGGCGGTGACAAAGGAGAAATTGAAGGGCAAACCTAATTTGAAAATGAAAACTTGTAATCTTACACAAAATTCAAAATCAACGGGCAACATTTATTAGGAGTACAATATCCATTATCTAATTAAGTACGTTTTGGGTCTTATCTGAATAGTGAAGTTTTGTTTTTTATCATCCTATTTAACTAGAAGAATGACTTGATGTTCGATAAAGTTATGAACAGAAGATTGGTTTAGGATGAGAATGGTGTACGTACATAAATGTTGAGGATATATGTGAGTAAATTTATCCATATCGATCATAATATATATATATATGAACATTTCATAACCCATTATCTTAAATTTTTGGATTAATAATTGGACTCAATTCACATGCGTATTCTATTCAGACCCGATTTGATGTGGTTTTCTCCTGGGGAAAGGCTCTCCCCTGAATCGTATCAAGTTGTATCAGAGTCCATAATATTGATGATGTGGATGAACTTACAAATAAGGGGAAAATTATAGGGGATATATGTGAGGGGGTGTACTCACGTCGACCGTGAAAAAAAAAGATTAAAATATATATATATAAACAATCTATAATCCATTAACTTAAATTTTTGGGTTAACAGTTGGGCCTACTTCATATGTGTATTCTATTCAGGTCCGATTTGATATAGTTTCCTCCCTTGAGTTCTTCCCTGAATCGAATCAATAAACCGTTACAATATCAAAATCTTAGTATTTGTTTAAAGAAATCACGTGGAATGATTCTGAAGTTCGAAAAGATCTTTAATTTTTTATGGATTGATTAATTTTTTTCAATTCGAAATGAAGTTATCAGACAAAAATAAGGTGTGATTTCAGTAGAAGATAAGATGAGGGAGTCACGATTAAGATGGTATGATCATGTGAAACGCAGACCAGTCACAGCTTTTGTTAGGAGATGTAAAGTTTGGGAGTTAGCACATGTCAAGAGAGGACGAGGGAGACTTAAAAAGACCATGAGTGAAACCTTAAAGTATGATATGGCCTATCATAATCTTACAGAAGATGATGTATATGACATATTGGAATGACGTTGTCGTATTCATATAGTCGATCCCATTTGATGGGATAAAGACTTGATTTGTTGTTGTTATTGTTGATTAATTTTCTTCAGTTAAGTCGATTCTCTTTTGTTTTAATTGAATAGACATCTAGCTAATATACTGTAGTTGTTAGAAGGTTTCCATTTCATTAGTATGATCAGTGATCCAAAATGCTTTAGATATCGTTAGTTATCATTCCTACATCATATGGTGCGGTCGAGAAAAACCCTTGACAACTAGTGATGATGCGGGAATGATAACTAACAATTGCAGTGGAGTTCGATCCAGTCAAAAAAAGATTCACTTATGATAAAGTTATGCAACGTATCAACAAATGTGACTGATGTTATAGGAGCAACAGTTTTGTATGGAAAGTAAAAGTACGTTCTTAGACAATAGAGTTTGCAATTCATATACGCACCAAAAGTTGTGTGTCAATCCCTATGGAGTGGTAACTTATAAGTATTAGCCAATTTACCCTTGGCACTTCAAGCATATTAAATGAGATTAGTGTAGGTTTTAATCAGTTCCAGTAACGACTAGAACCCTGAAATGAAGAGAGCATTGCAAACACAAAAGTTGTGTTGATTCAATGTTTTCATAGACCGCTATTAAATTTGTAAATTACAGTAATAAATTAAGCACATAAACATGATTAAGGGAAGAAGCGTAAAAAAGAAGAAAATGGCACATGGGTTTAGACTTTCTCAATAGAGAAAAAAAAAAAAAAGTCGACGTATACACCTCAATGGTGAACATTGAACGTTATAAATATTGAAAGTTTTGGATTCAACGAATTTACGACAACGGCTATAATTATGTCAGCAAAGTGACGCAACATGTTGGTCAACGGCAGAGAAAACAAAAAAAAATTGGAAGGTTTTAAATTCTCAAAGGAAAAAAAGAAAAAACAAACCCAAAAAAGCTACCTAGCAACAAACGCGGGAAAAGCTCCATTTGTTGTCTTTGTTACGGCTCACTGGTAATCGCTGTTGTGTTATTTTATCATATATATATATATATATATATATATGTTGGAATGATTAAAATCACTTTAATCAATTGAATAAAATGAATTCATTATAACTATTGTTTGAAAAAATGGGTGAATCATCATGATAGATTTTTTTTCTTATTAGAAGTCAAAAAAAAGTATAACGTCTCGACCTTTCACGTTCTTTTCAGAGAACCACGTGACGTTATCGTCGTTCAAGACCCACATCTCCAGCAAAGCGTATTCCACATAAATAGGTTTGGGTTAAAGAATAAAATGACATCCACTTATACATCATCAATGTGGAACACAAAGTTCGCATAAACTTAAGACATTATAGTCAACCTTACATAATTACAGCAGTGGATACTCATCAAAACTTAGGTCTCAACGGCACCATCAATTCTTAGGTCGTGGTCCTACATAGCATCTCCTCATCTTTCCCTGCCCTTGAAATAACAGAGAATACAAAAAAGACAGGAAAGTAATGCCGTGAGTTTTAAGAGCCCAGTAACGTGCCGGCCCCAACGAAAAAGAAAAAGAAGAGAAGCAGAAAGGAAATTTAGATCGTTTGAATCAATCGTTCCAACGTTCTAGAGTCACCACAGCAAACTCACATGTGTCGTTATTCTGACACAATACTAAGTACTCTGGCTTTTTGGCGATGTTTAATCATATGTCGTTATCGTCACACAATAACAAACACTTCCTTTAAGCACTCTGCCTTATTCTCGGTATCCTAACATGTCGTACTAGCTTAACACCAAACACTTTTGTTAAACAGTCTGGCTTGTTTCCAGTGTATAAAAAGTCAGACTTGTCATCCTTATCAGGCAATCTGGGTTTATCAATGTTTAAGCAACGGTTCAACCATTAACGGTCCACAATGACATCATCTCAGTCAACTAACCATTTTGGTATTAAGACATTCACATTAACCTTAGATACGTGACTATGTTATGACACAACATTAAAGACTTTGTTCAAACATTCTGACATGTTCTCGGGTTTAGACAAGTAGAGCTAACTTAATAACATCCACAGATTTATATATTGACCAGTTTATCACAAAACATTTTAAATTAAACACTCTGTGTTTAGGCAAGCAGTAATACTATTACCAACCCATTAAGGCGTTATCCTAACCTTCCTACCTTCTATTTATCAAGAGAAGATAGATCAGTGATTAATCTTGTACTTTAATATCTATGTGAGAAGACAAAATCGTTATACTCTGTCAGCAATGACAGTCCACAGCTGCAAATAAGTAGAGATACCATTATCAAATCATTAAGGCACTAGCCTTGCCCCGTTATCATTAAGGTTTTCAGTATGTAAGACCTTCACTTTCAGAAAGTCAAACGATATTATTAAGGCATTAACCCACTTTCATAATGTTCAACTCGTCACAAAGCAATTTAGATTAGTCGTTGGCATCATTTACCACCATCGTAACTTTAGGGTTCAAAAAAAACCAACTATGGATTTATCCCAAATCCGATTCGATTAGTCAGTTTGATTGCTAACATTAATCACAACCATTTCATAGGTTAGGTGTTCAGACAATCAGAACTATCATTAACAGAGCATTATGGCATTATTTACTGTCATTATAGCGTTTAGGCTTTACGCAAATCATATACGGACTTAAATGAAGTCCGGACCAATTAGTCGGTTTGATTTCTGACATTGTTTATAACCATTTCATAGGTTTATCGTGCGATATTATCATGACAAGCCAACACATGGTTCTTTGTTAACAAACCGTCATGGCTTCATTTCAATCTCTTAACCATTAAGGTATTAAATAAACAGTTCAACAATTAGTTGTGCACGCTATTCTTATACGAAGAAGAAGAGATGACAGACAATGGATTCCCTCTGTGTTATCACTGTGACCTTGGCCAAATATATTCATTCCTTT